>PVLC010023358.1:0-25713 GCA_004027655.1 Graphiurus murinus
ATGCCTTCAGTTTCTAAAACCAACAGAGATAGGAATTAGATTCTCCTCTGTAGCTTCTAGAAATAGCTATCCCTGCCCAAACCTTCATTTTAGCCACATAAAATTTATCTCTGATTTCTCACCTCTAAACTATAAAAGGATATATTTTTATTTGTATTCATTTGTTATTGATGCATTATAATTATACATTACAGTGGGATTCATTGTGACATTTTCACTTATGAATGTAACATAATTTGATCAATTTTATTTCCCAGTACCCCCTTTGACTTCCCCTCTTTTCTCCCCCAGATCTCTTTCTTCAACTTTACTGATTCCCCTTCTGCTTTTGTAAGATCCCTTTTCTCCCCCTTTTCTCTCTAGCTTCCATATATGAGAGAAAACATACAACCTTTGGCTTTCTCAGTCTGGCTTATTTCTCTTAATATTATGTTATCCAGTTCCATCCATTTTCCTGCAAATGACATAATTTCTTTCCTCTTTATGGCAGCATAAAATTTCATTGTGTGCATATACATTTTTTTATTCATTGATCTGTTGATAGCATCTAGGCTTGTTCCACAACTTAGCTATGATGAAGTGGAATTGCATTGCCGTAACCAGGCTATGCACATATCACTATAATATGCTGTCTTTAATTCTTTTGAAAAGATAGCAAGTATAGTTGGGTTATATGTCAATTCTATTCCTAGAGGAATCACCATACTGATTTCCACAGTGGTTGTACTAATTTACAATCCCACTAGCAGTGTATGGTTCCTTTTCCCTCATATCTTCCCCAGCACTGATTACTATTTGTATTCTTGATGACTGCCATTCTTTTCAGAGATAAAAATCACTTTGTAGTTTTGATTAACATTTCCATTTGCTAAAAACATTCAACATTTTTGCCATATATTTGTTGGCCAGTAGTATTTCTCCTTTTGAAAATGTCTGTTTAGTTTACTTGCCCATTTACTGTTTGACTCATTTTGTATAATATTTGATGTATTTATATAGTCTAGATATTGTCAGAAGAGCAGCTGGCAAAGATTTTCTCCAATTCTATAAGTTATCCTAGGTTTATTGGCTTACTGCTTTTTTTTTTTTTTTCAGAGAAAAAAAAATCACTCATTGCCCTCGCTGGGCACTTCCACTGCCCACTTATTTTTATTCAACACCCTCAATTGCATCTACTGCCTCCCAATTGGTCCAGTGTCTTTGGTACTGTTGGAGTTACAATCGAAAATTAGTGTACATATAGATCCAAGTTTCTTAATAAAAATATAAGCAAATAAAATTCAACAATGTAAAAAATAATTGTATAAACATAACCAAACTAATTTATTCTTATTATGAAATCTGATAAACATTATAAAACCAATGTAATTCCCCATATTAACAGACTAAAGAAAAATACATGATCATATCAATTAATACTGAAAAGACATTTCACAAAATTGAATACCAGTTCATAATAAAAATGTTCAGCAAATTATGAATAGAGAGGTATTCTTCAACTGTAAGATATAACTCAAAAGGAACATCTACCAAAAAAATTTATACCTAAAATCATACTAATGGTGAGAAACTAGATACTTTCCCCTTAATATAAGGAGCAAGGCAAGGATGTCCTTTCTCACTATTCCTATTCAACATTGTACTAGAATATAATCAGCTAGTGTGATAAGCCAAAAAGAAAAATAAATTAAAAGTATATGGGTTGGGAAGAAAAAACTGCTTGTTCATATATCATTTCATTATTTATGTTGAAAGTCTCAAATTTTTTTTAAAATGTGCAACTACATGGAACTAGTAAGCAAGTATAAGAAGGCCTCATCATATAAGGTTAAGATCAATTACCAGAGGTTACTGCTTTCCTACATATTATTAATAAACATTTGAAAGTGGAATTTTTAAGAATACCATTTACAATGCCACACAAAATATGAATACTTTCATGCAAAAATCTAGCAAAATATGTGTAGTATCTGTATGTAGTAAACTACAAAACAATGATAGAAGAAATCTTAGAAGATTTAAATGAATGGATAGACATTTCATGTTCATAGACAGGAAGACTCAACATTGTAAAGGTTTAATTTCTTGATAAATATTTCTATAGATACAAAGAAATCTCAATCAAAATTCTAGCAATCTATTTAGTAGGTATTGGCAAACTGACTCTAAAATTTATGTGTAAAAGTAAAAGACCTAGAGTAAATAATATAAGATCGATGAAGAAGAACAAAGTTAGAGGATATCATGAGTCACTATAAAGGCACAAAAATGAAGACTGAGTGGTACTGGAGGAAGAACAGACATATAGATTAATGGAGTAAATTAGAGAGCTCAAAAAAGAACCCACACAAATATGGTCAAATAATTTTTGTCAAGGATGTAGTTTAATGGGGAAAAGGTAGTATTTCAATAAATGGTGCTGGAACAAGGGGCATCCATATATTAAAAAAATTGAACCAAGACACATACTTTTGCTTTTCACCATTATTGGCTCATGGTGGGTGGATCATAGATTTAAATGGAAAATTAAAGGCTATGAAACTTCTAGAAAAAAAAAAAAACATGAGAGAAAAATCAAGGTAGCCTTGGATTTGGTGGTGAGTTTGTGGAAACAGCTATCAAAGCACAATTCATGATGAATTAGATATTACTAAAATTGAAAGCATCTACTTTTGAAGGATACTATCGTGAAGATAAAGAAACAGGGTGCATCTTGGAATAATATTTATGACACACCTGATGGGGAAATTGTACCAGAACAAAGCTCACTTAAGGCTTTACAAGTGGGGGAGCAAACAATTCAATTGAAACAATATATAGACACTTCACTAGAGAGAGCATACAGATAGCAGATAACAATACTACGTAAGGAGGATCCACATCATTTGAGGAATTACTTCCTTCGACATTATGCGCATATGTGAGAATATCAATGTCAATGTCAATACCCTGTATGGGGAGGGGAGAATGGGGAGGGAGAGGGGGGAAAGCCCACCAAGTGCTCTGTGCATGCATGTCACTATCACTGTGAACTGCCTTATGATGTGAGACTATCATGGGCCAATAAAAGTATAAAAGAAAAATGCAAATCACAGCAACAATGGGTATTGCACACCTAGCATAATGTTGCACACCTACCATAATGACTATGAAATCCAGGAAAATGGCAATATCAGTTGATGATGAGACTCTCTCACTCATTCCTAGAAAAATAGTCACTTTAGAAAACAATTGATAGTTCTTACCAAGGTAAAATAGTCCTACTATGCAGCTGTGTTCCTAGATATTTACACAGTGAATCTGAAAACATGTATCCACAAAAACTTCACATTTGAATGATTATAACAATTTTGTTCACTATTGCCTAAAAATAGAAGTAACCAAACTATCTTTCCAAATGTGAGTGGATAGTAAATTCTGGTACACCCATGTGGTGAAATACTCTCTATCACAATAAAAGGAATGATCTATAAAGCCACCCCAAGACATGTTAATCTTAATTTCATATTGCTAAATCAATGATGTTGGTGTGAAAAGGCTACATTCCGTGTAACTTAATTTATATGACATTCTGGAAAAAAAAAAAAAAAAAACCACTGTGGAAACTGAATAAACAGATCAGTAGTTTCCAGGGCTTCAAGATAAAGAAGAAAAGTTCAGAAAATGAAGAACAAGGCATTTTTTAAGAAGATCAAAGCATGAGCCTTAATGTATTCTATGATTTTAAAATAACTTAGAAGGGTGAGGATACAAGGATGAAACACAAAATGTGATAAGTGAATCTTACAGTATTATAGAATCATTGAATAAGTTTAAAAAATTAGGGAAGGTGCTGACCTAACTAACTCTGGAAATGAGTTGAGTCTGTAAGTTCAATGATAAAAGGAACTGTATATAAACATACACTCTAGTTGATAATGTTATTCCGCAGAGAGGTTTGCATTAACAATTCTGAAATGACTGTACACATATGCTGGAAGTAAACAAATAAATGAATTGAGAATGGTAGAAATCAGATTTCTCACTATTGGAGTGATCATTTACAGTAGAGAAAAGGGGAAGATTCAAACAATCTATGTAGTAAAGGATATAAGTTGAAGTTACCAGTATGAACTCATGGTTAGCTTATATAGATACAGGTGGTTACGTGTGGAGAAACGTTTAGATATATGCATGGTGGGGGCGGTTAGTATACTCCTTTGCATTGTCAGCTGAGAAGCTTAGTAGAATTGATACCCCAGTAGCAAGAAGAACACTTAGCATTCAGATCTCAGATTCAAATACCATTCTCCAATGAAAGAATCCAGGGCTCTTTGAAGAATTAGCTAATTCTAGACTCTAGTACTTTATATTGCCAGAAAGTAAGGATGCTTTTAAAATCCCACAATGATGGGGTATATCAAAGGGACCTAGGAATCAACTGAAAGGGCTCCCATTGGCCAGAGCTGGAAAACTTGAGCAACAAAATAAATTAAGTAGTATTTGATTATAACCTAAGGTATAAAATAGATATACATTTAGTCTGTAGTGATACAAATAAATGATTGAATAAATAAGTAAATGGAGGAGCACAGACAAATCTCCCAAATAGAAGAGTTCTGAATACTTGATATAGATAGTCTGCCTGGATACTTGATATAGATAGTCTGCTTTCAAAGAGGAAGAACATAACTGTCCACTCCCTTCCAAAGACTATATACACTATGAAGAAGGGGAAAGGAATAACTTTATAGTGCAGAAACCTGAGAAACACTACCTCAACCAAGTGATCAAGGTAAAAATCAGCATAACTGATTTTAATAGCATTTACCCTGGCCAGGCATAGTGGTGCACACCTGTAACACTTTGGAGGCTGAGGCAGGAGAATCATAGGTTCAAAGCCAGCACAGTAATTCAGTAAGACCAGGGTGGATCACAGATTTAAATGGAAAATTCAAGGCCATAAAACTTCTGGAATAAAACATGGCAGAAAATCTAGGCAGCTTTGGATTTAGTGGGATCCTTGTTTCAAAATAAAAAAGTAAAACAGGATGGGAGTACATAGCTCAGAGGTAGAATGCTCCTGGGTTCAATCCTCAGTGCCACACACACACAAGAATAGCATTTAACCTGGAAATAATGTGATGAGATTGTCACTTTACCTTTGTGATCTTCCTTCCCCAAGACCACAACTCCAGTATAACAAGAGAAGAACATTAAACAAATCCCAAATGTGAGGTATTTTACAAAATAGCTGACCAGGATGCCTCAAAACTGTCAAAGTGATCAAAAGCAAGGAGCATCTGAGAAGCCATCACAGCCCAGAAGAGCTCAGGGACACACGACTAAATGCAATGTGGTTGCCTGGATTGGTTCCTGGAAAAGAGAGAAAAGATGACAGGTGGAAACTAAGAGAATCTGAATAAAGCAGTACTTCAGTTAATAATGTATTGATACTGTTGCCTTATCAATACTGTGACAAACATGTCATACTAATATAAGATATCAATAATAACGCAAAATAGGTATAGGACAGAAGGTAACAAACTGTCTTTGCTATTTCTCCACAAACCTGAAACTACCCTAAAATAAAAATTTTATTAAAGATATGTTTAAAAATGAATAGATGCATGCCCTTCTAAGATTGCATGTGTACGTGGATAAGGAGATTTTCAAAGTCACTTTCAACTCTGTGTATGTGCCCTATTTTTAAACATAATCATTTTTAACATACACTATAATTCATGATTCAGTTAGCAAATGCTTCAGAGCTTCTCAACAATTCCTAGCATACAGCTTGACCTTTAAGATTTTCATACATTTTGCCATAAGAAAAAATGTTTCCATGTAATGAGCTTGATCTGCTGCCATACAGGCTCTGGCTGTGCCTAACAAGGGCTGACAAGCAGGCTTTCTCTTTCTCTGTCTTGCCTCCCTCTTCCCAGCACCTCTCCCCCCACCTCCCCCACCCCACAACTCATTGACTCTTCTTTGGGCTGCTTCCCCTCCTGGGGCTCCAAGGTGAAGTGGTATATGGAAAACCACAAACGTGTATGGCAGAGAATTTCGGGTCTGACAGTAAATGAGGATCATTGTCCTAGAATTCCTACCTCTATTCTGTTTCTGAGCAAACAAGTCTATATTTGCCAGCCTGGATAATTGTGACTTTAGGTTTCAGCGAGGCAACTCTTGAAAAAAATGAAGTAGAATAAGTCATCACCGAACATGTCTATTCCTCAGTTTTCCCATTTGTGAAATGATAAAACTTGAAATCATACCTCACTTCATCTCCTAATGAGAACAAACCCTAAGGTAAGGCCCAAGTCGGGTGTTCATCACAGACCCTACTTGGCAAGGTCAGTGTGATCCAGGTGCTAAATGACTCCCAAGAGATGCAGGTGCTGAACTCCTCCCCGAGTCACAGACTCCTGGAGCTAAATGTTCCTCGCTAGATTCCTACCCTCTGTTCTCCTTCTCAACAGGGACAAAGGGAGGTCAGAATAGGCCCCTGGAGGGCATGAGTGGGAAAAAGACGTGTGCAGCCTTTCCTTGGCAGACAAATATTCATTTTTACGAGTTGGAAGCCTCCGGCTCCCTCCCTTGAATCAGAGACTGCCGCAGCTCAGGCTGCTCCAGGATGTATTTGTCTTTCCCTGCACATTATTATTTTATTGTTATTACTCTCATTCCTTCCTGTGAGCCAATGAGCAGAATTATTTTTATTTACTCTGATTTTTTGGATGCTTGAATATATTACTTCAATATAGTTTATAATCCCTCTAATAGCATGTAATGGGTATACTTTAGACGTTTAAAGGCAATTGGGCACATTCAATATGCTCATGACATATAACTTTATAATGTCCTATCTCTTTCTGTATTAAATGTTTCATGTTAATAAATTCTAGCCTATTTTGTATGTTTCATATTTGTGTATATAAACTCATAAAAATAATAATAACCGGCATGAATTTTTCTGGTAAACTTATAGTGTGAAAATGTAATTGAGAATAGTCAATGCCAGAGGTAAAGCTCTGTAATTGAAGAAATCAAGTAGAACATAAAGATGTCCTCAAATTCAATTTCTACAGAATTCTGACCAGATCCAAAAACAACATCTTGGTGATCCATTTGAATAAAATTGGCCCTAGTATCAAGCAAATAATATACTTTACTTTATGGCCAAGAGTGGTCTGTGTGTAGAAGAATCATCCTCTCCTGGACCCAGACTCCTGACAAGAGTGATTTCCATTGTTCACCAATTTTTATAATGCCCTACTTTCAATGTCATTTGTGTCACTAACACAACATTTTCTCTAAAATGCTGGCTCTGCCTTGCAGAAGCTCTACAGCCTCTCTTTGATGACTCTGAAAAGCAGGATTAATAACCAGATATGATGGAGCATGATGGCATGACATCATCCTCAAAGGTGACCGAGGGGGCCAGACCGCAGTCCGCACCCCTGGTGCACATCATTGTTGACTGTTGCAGCTGTCCCTATTGTCCTGTCAGACATGTGCAGGGTAAAGGAGGGTATGCACACTGGTGGCCAGAGGAAGGGGCTAATCATCCTTGGGAGGAGCTATGAGTAGGTTAGACTTCAATTTATTTTTTCAGAAGAGATGTGTGTCTCACTGCACACATGTAAGAAAAGTAGAGTGTGAAACGAAGAGAGAAGGCACTTAAATAAACCTGCCAGCAGGGTTTCAGGAATTTAATAAGCATAATTCCAGTAGCTTTAGGTTTAATCCTTTGTGCTTGCACAAGTTAATCCTTTATTTTTGTGCTGGAAGATATTTAGCAGCTTTTCTCTCTGGGCCCTCATTATTTATATTCATCCTATAACAGTGTTCCTTTGCTCTAAAGTTAGGCTGATTCATAAGAAGAAGAAAAAAAACTGTTTTATATCAAGTTCTTCTGTAGGTAATACCCAACTTTAGCTAATGTAAGATTTTTATTTCTGACCAAGAATTCCTTCTGTCTCCTGGAAGAATTCCACTAGTTTTTGCTTTTTGTTTTCACTTCCATACATGTTGTACCATGTTCAAGGAAATACTAATTGATATTATACCAATTAACTATTATAAAGCAGTGGTTAAAGCATTAGTTAATTTTCAGTGGGCCTTCGAAAATATGTGTTCTATTAGATGAAAGGAATTTAATTTTAATGATTTGATGTGACAACTGGACTCTTTAAACTAATAGAGCTAAAATCTCCTTGGGTAACATATGAAACAGTGTTAAACCATTATTGAACTTTAATAGCAATGCTCTAGTGTATTATAAATTATTTTAATGGAATACTAAAGATTCCTTTTTTTTCTTTTTCAATTTAAAAAGGAGGCTAACTTAAACTGCTTCTGGAATATTTGGTGTCCAAGGATAAATGTAAGACAAGAAAAAGAATCATTTAACCGTTTCTAGATTGTATGCTTCTTTTTCTTTTTCTTCCTTTCTTTTTTCTTTTCTTTCTTTCTTTCTTTTTTTTTTTTTTGATAACTTTTCAACTTGTTTCTTTGGATACTATGAATCAGTTAATTAAGAAAATTATATTTTACTCTTTGAAATCATGTTGCAAAAGAAGAAATAATTTGATGTTATTTCCTCAAGAATACTGAAGTGATAGAAATAAAGTATTTTATAAACACAGAGAACAAGGGCTTACATTTTTAAAAAATAATGTCAGCTGTGCATGGTGGTGCACGTTTGTAATCCCAGCATTTGGGAGGCTAAGACCGGAAGATCCGGGTTCGAGGCCAGGCTCAGCTACCAAGTGAGGCACTCTGCAACTCAGTGAGACTCTGTTTCAAAAATAAATAATAAAAATAGGACTGGGGGTATAGCTCAGAGGTAGAATGTCCCTGAGTTCAATCCTCAGTACTGCAAATAATAATAATGATAATAATAATAATAATAATAATAATAATAATAATGTCCATTATCTGATTATTTTAATAGATCTTTTACTATTTTACACAGTTTGACAAAAAGTATATACTGCTTTTCAAATTTAAATCATGGGTAATATTTTTAAAACACAGTATAATTTTAGACATATATATTGAAAATCCTCTATAAAGCACAAAGTGGGATGCTTAAAAAAAAAAAAAAACTAAAATATGAACCAGCAGTAATAGCTTGTAATCATAACATACCTGAGATTGGGAAGTAAGCATAGTAAATATTTTTAAGATATTTATTTGAAATTTGAATTTGTGGGACAGGATTACACAGAAGAACTATACCAGGCTTAATTAAAAATCCAAGTTCAGTCCTATTTCCAGCTGGCTCACTGTGTGACCTAAGTTGTCACTTAATTTCTCTAGATTCAGGTTTTAATTCTTACAGAGTTGACAAAATTTTCTGTGTTCATTTGTTCGTCTACATTTTTGGAATTATGCATTACCTTCTGTTATGTTGATGACGTACATCACTTGACTGTTACAGGTGAGAATGGTAGTCCACATGGTTTGCAGCTTTCTCCCTCTGATTGGTCAGTGTCCCTATACCATTACCTGTTGCCCAGACCACATTAATTATTAAGCATTTTATTATTGTTGCCTTAAATGTTTATCATGCACTTTACCCCAACTCATATTTGAAAATATATCTAATTTCTTGATAAACATTACCAGAAACTTGGAAATTTTCAGTGCAATGTAGGGACTTGTTTCTATCATAATTTGAAGTCTGTGTCTACAAATAATATATTTGAGTGTTCTCTCATTCAAGGAAATGTTTAAAAACTTATTACTTTGAATATTTTCTCTCCTCATTTCTTGTTTTGGCTCTATATGAAAATCTACTGATATGTAGTGGACCTTCTCAATCTATATCCCATGTCTCCTTAACTATTTTTCATTTTATTTGTTCTTTTCTGTATTCCTTATTTTAGATGATTTCTTCAAATAGACCTTCCACATCACTAACTTTCTCTTCAGCTATGTCTAGATCCATCCACATAATTATGTTTAATAAGTAAGTTGCTAGACTATAGAAATTCTATTTGGTTCTTTTTCAAATTAATCTGTCCTTTTTATACATCATAGGGAAGGTTGTTTAATATTGAAGTTCTGTAACAGTAAGCCCATTGTTGCCCTCCATCGGAACCTCATCTTCCAATAGCTGTATCAGTAATAAAATCACCCTTTTAATCTCTTACCTTACTCCTAAATTATGTCCCAGTATTTTTTTCCTGTGATAAAATGGATTCACATTTAGAAAACATGGAATGATGCAGATATCTCAACTGCCTCCAGGAATGATGCAAATACCCTAAATAAACATAAAGAACCAATTTAAAATACATCAGACTCAGAACACAATTGCCAGCAGTAGCTGAGTAGCACATTTACTCAGCTGCAGCCAATTGTTGCCAGGTGGAAACTGTCATTGCCAGATTTTCTAATTTTTTTCAAGAAAATCCAAATATCTCATTTTTTGTGAAATCACTTAATATTTGAGTGTTGAAAAATAACCATTTAAGATAGAGACTGAGAAAAACATCACATCTCAGTCACTCTTAGACTCAGAACTCAATTGCCGTAAAGGCAGCTTCTTGACAAGTGAACAAAAGCAGCAAAAAAATTGAACACAGGAATAAAAAATTGAATTGCAGCAGAATCAAAGGCAAAAGACAGAACAGAGGACAGCAAAGTGCTACGCATGCCTCACCTGAGGAACTGCATTGGCGGTCAGCCACGACATCTTGGCCTGACTGCACCAGGGCTGCCAGCACCAAGGCTTCTAGAGACCGCAGCAAAAAAGCCAATGACTTGATGTGAAGTATGCAACTGCAATTCATTGGTTTTGGAAGCCTTGCTCCACACTCAACAGAGATCCAACTGCCTGGATGTCTGGCTAGAACCTGAGGCTGTGGTGGCTAAGCCCACCACTCCCTCCAGAGATCCAAAGCAACTCTCAACAAGACTATAAGTGACTAGCCATCCCTGGGGGTGACTGCCCAGTGTGGCCACAGGGACTCCTCTGACAAGTGATAAACTCCCAGGGTCTGAGACTTTCAGATCCACCTCTGTGGAGGTGGGGGTGGAGATTGCTGTCAGACAACGCAGTGGTGCTGATCAGCAGATAGCCTCCAGGGCCACTTGGGCAAAAAGGCCTCTATTCCTCAGTGCATAGTGCCCTAGTAGGGCCTCCAGAGATCACCACAGGACACCCAGTCATGGCGTCTGGGGAGAAATCAGACCAACCTAGCCCTATCTGTGGAGAATGTGGACCCCCATGTGTACACTGGGTCTGGTCCCAGAAATACCCACCAGGGCATAAACTGTTCTGCTCACACCTCTGGAGTACAATCTCTATAACAGAGGTGACAGGTCACCAGACCTTAACACCTGGAATGATCAATGCCACCATTACAGTGGACAGAAGGGGCCCTACAGTAACTGCAACCCAGTACTAATCATTTATAGGCAGAAGAACAATGGAGTGATACTGGACACAGTTTTCAAGGTTGGCATCAAAGCATGATAAACACACAACAGAGAGCTGAGAATACCCATATAGCAGAGGCTATTCAACTTTAAGGCATACTTAGTGGTAAATATCTACCTTCAAAATAAGATACTATAAAGAGAGAGAAATAAAATAGGAAACATACAGAGTGAAGAGTGAAAGTTATCAAAAGCCACAAAGATATAAACTTAAGAAAACTGAAATCATGAGAAGGAAGAATAGCAAGGAAGCAATGAGCTACCACAACCCCAGAATAACAGAACCCACCAATTCAGAATTGCAGAGATTGCCAGAAAGACAATTCAGAACTTTTTTTTTTTTTTTTGGTTTTTTGGGGGTTTTTTTGGCGGTACTGGGGATTGAACTCAGGGGCATTCTACCTCCGAGCTATACCCCTCCGCCCCATTTTTTATTCTTTATTTTGAAACCGAGTCTCACTAAGTTGCGGAGTGCCTCACTAGGTAGCTGAGGCTGGCCGCGAACCCGGATCCTCCGGTCTCAGCCTCCCGAATGCTGGGATTACAAGCGTGCGCCACCACGCCCGGCTAATTCAGAACTTTAACAGTAGAAATGATACAGGATTTCTGAAGAGAATTCAGAGAGAGCCTGAAATAAATGAAGGAACAAATAAACAAAGAATCTGACACTGTGAACAGGAATCAAAAAAAGCTCTGAAGGAAATGAAGGAGGCAATAATTGAAGTGAATGTATTAACACAAACTACAAATAGTAGACTAGACCACATGGAATATAGAATCTCACTCTTAGAAGAAGACCACTCCAAAAAATGAATGCATAATAAATAATTTAGAAAAATCAATTTGACAGCATGAACTGGACATTGAAGAGACCTGATCCAATTCTAAAAGAGCTAACCTAAGAATAATGAGCGTAAAGGAGAGAATAAAAGCTGAAACCAAAAGAATTAATAATCTTTTCAGAGAAGTAATATCATAAAGTTTTCCAAACATAGAAAAAGAGGCCAACACACAGGTACATGAAACATATAAAACACCTATTAGACAAGGTTATAGAAAAGGTTCACCACGCCACATAATAATCAAATTGACCAACCTAGAGGATATGGAGAGAACCTTAAAGGCAATGAAAGTTAAAAAACCAAGTGATATTCAGAGGCAAACCAATAAGAATCACTCCAGACTTGCCACACCAAGTCATGAAAGCCTGGAGCAGCATATTCTGAACTCTGAAAGAAAACAACTTCCAGCCAAGACTATTTTTCCCAGAAAAAAAAATATCTCTCAAAATCAATGGGGAAATAAAAATTTTCCACAACAAACAGAAACGGAAAGAATTTAGATTTTCCAAACCAGAACCAGAGAAAATATTCAAAATATTAATTACAAAGAGTTAATAAATTAATGCCAGAACCAGAGAAATAATTATTTCTATCAAACAAACAATGAAACAAAGAAGAACAAATACTACTTCAAACAAGCTAAAACTCAAAATGTTAGGAATTAAAAACATCTCTCAATAATCATAGTGAATATAAATGGCATCAACTCCCCCACAAAAAGACGTAAGCTGGCAAAATGGATTAAAAACCAGAATCTGTCTATATGCTGCCTGCAAGAAACACACCTTACAAGTAAAGATACTCACAAAACAAAGGTGAAGGGCTGGAGCAAAGTAATCCATGCTAATGTAACTGGAAGACAAGCAAGAGTAGCAACTATATATCAAACAAATTAGACTTTAAGCATAAGCTTATCAGAAGAGAAAAAGCACAATTTTTTTTAAACTGGTAAAAGGAACAACCCACCAAGAGAATATAAAAATAGTCAACATTTATGCCCAAAACATAAAACATAGGTGCAACCACTTTCATAAAACAAACTCTTTGTGACATTAAGTCACACATAGATCCCAATACAATAATACTGGGAGACTTCAACATTCCTTTCATACTACTAGACCAATCTTCCAGACAAAAAGTCAGTAAAGATACCTCAGACCTAAAGAACATCATAAACCAAATGGAGACATACAGAATATTTCACCCAACTACACCTGAATTCACATTTTTCTCAGCTACTCATGGACCCTTCTCCAAAACAGACCACCTCCTGGGCCAAAAAAAAAGCACTAGTAAATTCAAAAAATGTGACATAATCCTCTGTGTCTTTTCAGACCACAATAGAGTGAAACTAGAAATCAACCATAAGAAGACCCAGAGAAACCACATAAACACATGGAGACTGATCACCACACTGCTGAACGAGGAATGGGTCATAGGAGAAATTAAGAAATTCTTGGAAACAAATGAAAATAGACACAACTTATCAAAATCTCTGGAACACCTTGCAGGTAGTATTAAGAGGAAAATTCATAGTACTGAGTGCTCTTATCCGAAGAACAGAAAGTTACCAAATAAATAACCTAAGGACACACCTCAAAACCCTTGAAAAACAGAAACAGTCTAAATCTAAATCCAATAGAATACAGGAAAATATTAAAATCAGAGCAGAAATCAATGAAGTAGAGAATTTAAAAAATCAACAAAACCAAAAGCTGGTTTCTCAAAAAATAAACAAAATAGATAAACCACCAGCCAACCCTGCCAAAAGAAAGAGAGAATCAACCCAAATTACTAAGAGATGAAAAAGGTGATATTAGCATTGACAGTGCAGAAATCCAGAAGATAATCAGAAACTACTTTGAAAAAATATACTCCAACAAAATGGAAAACCTAGAAGAAACTTACAAATTTCTAGGCACATACAACCTCCCAAAATTGAATCAAGAAGATATAGAAAATTTAAACTGACCAATAGCAATCAAAGAGATTGATGCAGCAACAAAGAGCCTAACATCAAAGAAAAGCTCAGAACCATATGGTTTCCTGGGTGAATTTTATAAAACCTTTATAGAAGAGCTAATCCCAATATGCCTCCATTTATTCCATGAAATAGAAAGAAACCGGACTTTTCCATATTACATTCTATGAAGCCAACATCACATTAATACCAAATCCAAATAAAGACAGCTCAAAAAAAACTATAGACCAAATATTGCTGATGAACTTAAACGCAAAACTGCTAAACAAAATAATGGCAATGTATATTCAAAACCACATTAAGAAAATTATACACCATGACCAAGTCAAGTTCATCCCAGGGATGTAAGGCTGGTTTATCATACAAAAAACAATTTATTTAATTCACCACATAAACAGAACCAAAGACAAAAACCACATGATGATTAAAAGATGCTGAAAAAGCATTTGATAAAATCCAACACCCATTCATGCTAAAAGCACTGCAGAGAATCAGAATAGAAGGAACGTACCTCAACATCATAAAGGAAATATACAATAGGCCCACAGCAAACATCATGTTAAATGGGGAAAAATTGCAAGAGTCCCCACTAAAAATAGGAACAAGACAATGATGTCCATTATCACCACTTCTGTTCAATATAGTATTTGAGACTCTAGCCAGAGCAATAAGACAAGAGAAGGAAATCAAAGGAGTACAAATAGGAAAGGAAGATCTAAAACTGAACCTATTTACAGATGGCATAATACTATACTTAGAAGACTCAAACTCAGCCACATGTAATTCACCACATAAACATGAACTAAAGTGTGATGTATGCATGTATGCCTCTACCATCCTGTACTTCACAAAGATGTATGATTACAATGCACCAACAAATTTTTCTAAAAAAAAAATACCCATTGTTTTGGAAAGCTCTGGTCTCCATAAAATATGTTCTATTGGACCATATTTGCAAGTATAGATCTCAATTGAGGTTTGTGCTTTGAAAAGCTAGTTTATTTAACTTCTGTCAATATTAATTTTCTTTCTTTTTCTTTTTTTTTTTTTTGTGGTACTGGGAGTTGAACTCAGGGGCATTCTACCTCCGAGCTATACCCCAGCCCTATTTTTTTTTTATTATTCTTTATTTTGAAACCGAGTCTCACTAAGTTGCGGAGTGTCTCACTAGGTAGCTGAGGCTGGCCGCGAACCCAGATCCTCTGGTCTCAGCCTCCCGAATGCTGGGATTATAAGCATGAGCCACCACGCCCGGCTTGTCAATATTAATTTTCATACCTGTAAAATGGAGACTATAACTGTTATGATACTTAAATGAGAAAAGGTAGATAATACACCTTAAATAATACTTAATACATAATAGGTATTTAATAAATTTCTCCTTATGAGAATAATTTCCTCCTTATGAATTGTGAGTATTAAACTTTATCACCAGTACTCAACCTAGAATTGTACCCATTGGATACCTATTAATAACTTGAGAACTGATAATGAAATAATCAATTGAATAAATTTTAGTTTACAAAATTAATCTTCTTTTACATATAGTTAATATGTGATACAATAGCATAAGTTATATTTTACATAAAGTTTGTGAAATTAGTGTAAAACATTAATAGCTATAAATCAGTTCACTCAACTTTCTAATTCCTGAAAAAAGAAAAAAGAAGCTTGAACAAAATTATACAATGCAGAAAATCTTTCAGATCTCAGAAGTTCTACTCCATAGTGTTCTTTTGTATATGCATGTTTTTGTTTTTGCTTTTTGGTACTGCAAATTGAACCAAAGGGCATTCTACCTCCAAGCTACACCTTCAGATCTGTTTTATTTTTATTTTGAAATAGGGTCTAGCTAAGTTACTGAGAGTCTTGCTAAATTGCTGAAGCTGTCCTCAATCCTGTGATCCTCCTCTCTCAGTCTCATATAAGTAATATTAAATTGTTAATGAGTACAAAATCCCAGGACCTAAATTCTGGACAAGGAGCTTAGAGAGAAACATATATTTTCTAGTAGATATTTTCCTAGTTCAAAATGACTCATGGTTTATTAGAGAGAAAATATTATGTACACAATGCAAAGAAAATAAAATAAAAGTTGTGAAGATGGGAGAATAGGGTTGTTTATAGCACAGATCGTACTAAGTAGACACCTCCATGTCTCCAAGTCCTGCACTGTTTTTCTGAAATGTGCCCTTTTAAATTCCCCTCATGCATGGTTGTAGGTAATATGAGTTGCCTGGTCTCAGGCTGCAGAACCAGCTGTTGGGGAGAGGGAGTCTTTTTAAATCCCACAGCTACATAGCAGAAGGTTCTAAATTCACAATGCACTCTTGGAATTCAAGAACATTTTGAGGCTCATTCATTTCCTAGGTTTAGCTTTATTTTGAATTTATGTTATAGAAAAATAAATGCATTCTAGGTTTAGTTCTAGGCTCAGTAAAGTCGCACAGTTAATGCCAAGTCTATGATTTCTTCATGTGGTTTAGGTTCTTAATTGGGAAAATTCCAATATAAGAACCCTGGGATTATCCATTGTTCCCTCTCAATTATCCAGTCTTTTAAGAACTAAGCCACTCTCTGAGATTCTTCTGATGTATGGCTTTCCTGAATTCTCTGAAAGGAATCTGGGTACTATCAGCATGCCTTCTCTATCATTAAGACCTAAAATTAATAATTTTTATTTTATTAAGATTTTCTTAATATTTGGAAATTAGTCTGAATAGTTTCATCTCTTATTCAAAACTTTGGCCCCATGTTTATATAATCGGCTAAAATTTTTAAATGTGGACTGCTAATTGAAAATAAAAAATAAATTCATTTTATGTACCCCATAGCTTTTCTCTTGTGTATTTTGCTTCCATCTGTTTGCCTTTTGTTTTTGTTTATGTGAAGCTTTACATTTTTCCATCAATATGTTATATCGTGTTGTGTTAACTTGTAAGCTGAGACATAAAGATAATAAATTATACACACTCACCAATGTTTTAATTGACTGACTAGTAAGATCTGATTTGAAAAATTAGTGAGAAATTTAATGAGACTGCATTAAAAGCATATGTTGAAGACAAACTCCTATATGAATAGGGTTGGTGATTTCTTAAATGACAAGCACTCAAAGTACAATGTCTCCAAATCACAGTGAGGAGCAAATACTTTCATAACATAAGTCTAACTTCTAGAGAAGACTTACTCTCAGTGTTGCTTTTCATTATTGAAAATGCCTCTAACTGGTAATTCTCTGAAGATTTGAATTATTTAAAAGGTTTTCTGTATCTTTATTTTAATATAGACCATAAGAGGAGAATATTACATAGAACTAATAATAGACAAAGAATGAAGCTTTATGCATACAATAGTAAATTGGCTCATAGTTAGAGATTTATATGAGGCAACTAGTTCTGCATGTAAATGTTATTGATACAGTATAGTAGGCACCACACTCATTTAACTATATTTTTGTGGCTGGAATAGTTTCTACATTCATGAAGACATGTATTTTTCAGTGTCTTTATTATCACTCATTTGTTCTGCCTGCAAGTAATGGCAACAGCTTTGGCTCTGAGAATGGGCCAATTTACATCATGTTAAAGAGAATTTAACTCTACTCCACCTGAGGGGTGGTATTACCAAACTAGTGGTGATGCAATGATACTACTTGAATGTGCTAGGCAGTGGAGATAGGTCTTCCAGAATCCATGGCATCTGTCATTTAAGCTTTTTTTTTTTTCTTTTTTCTTATATTCTCCATTTTTATATGATCTTTGCATGCTAAATATACTGTATTTATTAAGTAAAAGTCAATTTATATTTCTTGTATTAATAATCATATACAAGGATACTTTCTATGATGCTGATCATTGCACTACACTTAACTATTACAAGACCAGCTAATATGTCATTCTAGCTATTTCAAACCATATTAAATCATATAAATTTGTATATGACTTTAAATATATCAGTATATGTGTATAATATGTATGAAAATGGTACATAATCCATTTTTTAAGATTCTCTAGAGGATATTGCTACCAAGTTGCTTTACAACAAATTCGGATTCACAAAACCCCATAGCACACATACAAAGGATATACACATAGCTCAAGGGGAAAGGAGCCACAAAAGAGAATGACATAGCAATATGAATAAAAACATTCAGAAATTGTATTTGTGAAATTCCAAAAACAACCAAAATTCTATGAGTAATCTAAAAACAATAATAAGTGAGCCAAAAATTGACTATGGTTTTAAAACATTTTACAACAATCAAATGTAAATGTCTAGAAAAGATTTGACCTCACAAAAATCAGTTTATATGATTCAATATTTGTAACCACTGCTCATAAACCAGCATGGATATTATTTTCACCAAAGAAATAAACACTTGTCTTTGGATTGACTCCCATGTGGCAGAACTGAAGTCATGTATTGCTACTCCGCAGCTCTTTGAAAAATCAATCCAAAAGGGAAACTCTGTGGAAGCCCCATCTTTTTGTTTTTATGATACTCTGTACTCTCTGTACTCTGAAGATGAACTGAAGTAAAAAAAAAAAAATGAACGAGAAGAGAAGAAAGAAAATAAAAGTCACACAACAAATGATGAAGAAAGCAAAGCCAGTGCTTCCAAACATCAAATCAGAGTGTTGCTCTTGTCTTGGAATTCCCCTAGAGTTACTTAGGACAAGAATCTGGTCCACTGAGATCAAAGTCAGGAAGAACAAAGAAAGTCAGAGTGATAAACAGCCTACTAGGAAGAAATCTCAAACAAACACTGACAGTTGTGGAGTGACTGAGATAAAAATCAGGTGTTTAGACTAATCTCTCATTTCCCCCATCAAAATAATGGCTTGCTGTGTCCCTGACCAGAGCTGGGCCGCAGGAGCTTGAGCACTTTCCTAAAGTGGAGGAGGTATAACTTTTCATCTTATTTATCTTCACAATCAAACCAGGTCTTTCTTGCTTTCCTCCGGGGATTATTGTGAATTGAGAGGCTGTGTTAGCTCTCACTGTATAGACCACATAAATCTATCAATGGGCTAGAAATTTTAAATATGGTCAACCATACTAATTGCTCCCTGGTCAGGAGGCCTTTCTTTATGCAAAACTAGATATGGATAATTTCAATAAAGACAACTCTTTGTTCTATTTCCTAATTAAGAATAGGGTCTCAAATATACTAACATCTCGATATACAAAGCTATTTTTTCTAATTGACCAATCTCCTTTAAAAATTTTTCAATCACAAATAAAAACTGATAAAATCAAAAGTAACTTGGCAAGGCAATTTACTCTACAGAAGAATGTACAACCAACAAAATGTCTAGCAAGCAAGCACACCAAGTGGGCAGTCCACTCAAGTTTTTATCACTAAGGTGATCCTGCCCCTTGCCTTGATTGATGAGGGCTTGGGTTCATAACTCTGTGTGATTGGCTATTTTCTAAGACAGACAGGAATTCTGAAGCAAATTTTAGCAAAGAAACAAAGTTTTAAGTACAACTCTGCAGTGACTGGCTTATTTCTAAACAAGCAGGAGCTTTGAAACAAAGTTTAAAATTCTAGAACATTGTGGTCAACTAAAGGTTATTTGAGCTGACATTCTGGAAGATTCCAGTAGATCAAAGGTTATATGAGCTAAAGTGGCTAACATTCTGGGTGGAGAGCATACAGAAGAAGGGGTGTACAACAGTTACAAAATAGATGCCTAAGCTACAGTTGCAAAATAGAAAATTGTCTGCTTATACGTAATTTTGCTGCTTCAATAGAAAAGATTACCTTTATTCCCTACAAATTGAGCCCAGGGATTGTCTACCTCTGAGCTACATTCCCAGCTCCATTTTATTTTGAAACAAGTTTTTGTTTAGTTGTTAAGGAGTCTCAATAAGTTTCTGAGGCTGACCTCCAACATGTGATCCTCCAGTCTCAGCCTCCCATGTACTATAGGACCCAAAACTGTGGTTGAACGTGTAAAAGAAATAAAAAAAAAAAATCAGTTTATTTCAAGTCTAGAGAAGGTAGTAGCAGCATTCTACCAGGGTCCTAGCCACAGCAAAACACAGCACAGGGAACCAGGAAGGGCATGTGTGAAGGCCCAGAGGTACAGAGTGCCCTCCCCTCATACAGGCCTGCTCTTTTGACAACTAACCCAGTCACAGTAGACCTAACCTACTGCTGAAAGAGGAGAAAATTAGAGGCAGACCCAGGAGAAATGGGTTAACAAAATATATTGCCTCAAGTCTCATTCAGTTGTTTGAAATGAAGTGGCAATGTTTTTCTGAGCTTTCCAGCAGTAATCATGAGGAAGTGAGCACAATCAATGTTAAGAGGATGTGGAGTTTTATATTTTGTTAATTTTGGTGTCTCCTGTCACATAGTAGTTGCTCAGTGGTATTTGTTGAGTGAGTGCATGAAATAAGTTACAGATTCTTAAATTTTGTATTGACAATAATTTTATTTATCTTAGGTAAAAATTCTCAGGTGTTTGAGACAGATTTGCAGATCTTTTTTCCAAGGGCATTAATGTTTGGTTGGTTCAGTTATCCACCAGGCATCAATATCACTTTCACTTTGTGGAGGGGAAGAATCTAGGTTCCCTGAAATCTTTTTTATAGTTAACATTAGCCTGTTCCTAGATGTTCCAGAAAAATTTACTCACGAAGCCTTACTTCATGAATAACCTTGAATATAACTTTCAAAGAAAGGTACTTATTCTTATCAAGGTTACAATGGGAATAAGAAGGAAGCTAATTGCACTAGTTTCCTTTAATTCTGAAGATATTGTGTAAGAGTTTCAGTTCTCCCCATCTAGGCAAAAATTGCTTCCACTAGCCTAGTGTCCTGGTGTATGACTATAATCCCAGTACTTGGGAGGCTGAGACAGGAGGATTGCAGGTTCAAATCCAGCCTCAGCAACTTAGCAAAACTGTCCAGGAACTTGGCAAAACTTTTCTTCAAAATAATAATAATAATAATAATAATAATAATAATAATAATAATATGCTGGCCATATGACTTGAAGGTAGAATATCCCTGGGTTTTATTCCCAGCACCAAAATACATACATACATACATATTTTTTAAAATGCTTCCACTCAATCATTTTTCTGTTTCTTATGTGCATGCATCCAACTTGCATACCTCTGAGACTCCTGGATAAACATAGAGAAAAACGAATTCAGCCAATATTGGCTATGAGCTAGTTAGACCCAGAACCTATTTACAATGATGAAATAAAGAAAGTCTGATTGCACGCACAACCTAGTAGTGTCCTGATTTGAAAATAGAGAAAAATAAAATCATGTAATTTGTATCAAATGCCCCAAACTTTCCAAGACAAAGAGTGGAAAAGTGCTAAGACTTCTTTCATACACTCAAAACTTGTTACCAGATATTATAAATGTCCTTGAGTCCCAGGCCATTCTTTTGACATCTTGTATATAGCTTCCCCTGATAAGTGAAAATCTCTCTCTGCAACTTTAAAATTTTGTCAGTCTTTTCCCCAAGGAAGTAGCTGCCTATACTTCAATGGAATGGATGCTTTGCAATAACACAGTCAAAAAATTTCCTCTTTGCTTCATCTTCACCAAACTCTGTATATGTAAATCCAGATGATGGTCTGCTGTGAATTTTTTCTTTCTGCCCCCTACTATTCAACTTCTGGCCCTATCCTCTTGACCCTATTGGTTTGCTGTGCATTTGAAGGAATAAAGTACAGAGAAGCCAAGGCTGATCACCAAATGTTTTCTAAGGACTTTGCAAATTCTCCCGTGACCATTTCATACAATTATTTATTTGGAGAAAATAACTACGCTTCATTCCTTATGGTAGTCTAATTGTTTCCTACACATTAGATTGGTTTGTGTCACTAATTTGGTTTCATTGTCCCTTGCTGGGAATCAGCTCCACAAGACTCTCTCAATACTCATTCTCTTATTTTACAGCATAATGGATCAAGAATATGAGTTTTGCTGGGCATGGTGGCACACACCTGTAATTCCGGTACTAAGGAAACTGAGACAGGAGGCTTGCAGGTTCAAGGCTAGCCTCAGCAACTTTGTGAGATCCTCAACAACTTAGAACCTGTTTCAAAATAAAAAATAAAAATGACTATATTATATCTCAGAAGTAGAATGCCTCTGGATGCCCCAGCATATGCATGTGCACGTACACACACACACACACACACACACACACACACACACACACACACACGGTATGAATTTTTATGAGTGTCATGATTCTTTTTAACCTAAAAGGACTGATAAAGAGAATAAAGTCATACCATAACCTTATTATACTCCAATGTGCTAAAAATCTTACTCCAAAATGTAATACAGACAGTATTTAATTTTTTCAGATATATTCCCATTTTTTATTCCAATTTCTTGGAGTCATCATTCCTAATGATGTTTTGAGTTATTGTGCTACAGGAGTTCTATGATTTGGAATGATTTATCTCCTAACAATTGATGTGCTAGAAACTTGGTCCCCAGTGTGGTGGTATGGTCCTATGAGAGCTGTGTTGGAACCTTTAAGAACTGGGGCCCCATGGAAGATAAGAAGGTCTGGCGGCTCCACCCTCATGAATAGATTAATGCTGTCTCTCAGGGGGTGAGTCAGGTCTGCTGTGGCTGGATTATTTCCCAGGAGAGGACATTATTATAAAGTAAGAAAACGTCATATCTTGGCCCCTTCTGCCCATAGCGCTTTCCCTTTCATCTGCTCTGCTACCCGTGTAAGACATTGGGGCTGTATTTGACCTTCCAGCAGCCAGAATCACCAGTCAAATTAACTTCTTTACAAAATACCCAGTCCAGGTATTATGTTCTAGCAATGCAGAACAAGCCAAGACAAGGGAAATATTGCATAATCTCTAGAACAAGAGGGTCTTTATTCAGAATTTATTTCCCATTAGACTTTTTATTTGAAAACTTATCAAGAAAACCATTTTTTTTTGAGGAAAGATAATTTTGAATTTTTTTTAGTAAATCAAATCAACTTCCTGAATCCAGATCATAAAGTATGTCCCATAATGTAGAAATTTTAATCTTTTTGGCTAGGATTCCAGGTCATGGGTTTGGCTGTCCTAGAGTGATAAGACGGAGAACTGAAATACTCCTCCTTATGGTCTCTAGGAATTATAGAGAAGGGAAGGAGAGACACAGAGAGAAACGTGGTAAAATATCACAGTTCTGATTCTTAAGCACCCACTTTCCCTACCTCAATCAGGGCTGGCTTGGAAGGAGCAAAGAGTTTTGGAAACTGAGTTCTAAGAGCCTGAGTGAGGAGTTTTACTGGCACCTCCGGGAAACACACCAAACCATGCCCCTTCCAGTGTGGCACTGAGGGGGCAGGAGAGGGCTAGACTTATCAGCTTGGGGTGATGGTATTCCTTCCCCACACTGTGTACATAGGAGGAAGCAACCCATGTGTCTGTGCTCCCATGAGGGGAAGTGGCTGCTGATGTGCTGGTGGGTCATCAGATCCTGGGTCAGAGTAAAGAGGTCTCTTGTGGGGGATTTTGACACTGTGGTGATGGGTGCCCACACATCACCATGGAAAGCCAAATGGCCACAGTAGCTTCTTGAATGTCACAAGCTCAGGAAACAGCTAATTCAGCCACTCTGCAGCCAGAGACTTGAATCCAAAATGACCATGCCCAGGGTAGGAAGCCCCTTTCACTCCCTACCCAGCACAAGGAACTTGGCTGTACCTCCTTATACTCCTCTTTTGGAGAGGAGAAGGGAGAGGGAGTGGGATTTTTGCAAGATGGAACATTATCTTGAGTCATCCATGTAGAAACATAGTTACATATAAAGGCTGTTTTAAGCAGGGCATGGTGGTATATAACTATAATCTTTGACTCCTTGAATTTCCTATGTCTGGATGTCCATCCTTTGATGATCCACAAGCATCTCAAATTACAACCATAGATTTTTCCAAAATCCTATGAACCCATCTCTTATATTTTCTAGACTGTTAACATGCCTCTGCTTTCTAATTTGACTAAAACAGAAGCTTACATCATCTTCAGCTCCTTCCCTTCCCTTAGTTGACACAGATTATCAGTTCTACCTTCTAGACTTCTCTTAAATCTATCGCATTCTATTTAATTCTTGTTGGCACTATCTGGTTTAGAGACCTTAGACCCTAATTACACAGGTTCTTGCATTATCACTCTGACTTCTCTTCATTATTTAAAAAGATAAATCCTTTAAAACACAGATTTTTACAAATCTTATCATATAATTTTACTACTCAATATTTCATTGAGCACACCCTAACCCTCTACCACTGGGTCTCATCTTTCCATCCAATGAATTGTATGTGTTACTATTTTGAGATTGATATATTATTTCAAATGTAAATTTGAATAACACATTTTGTACTTTCACTATTAATGCATTTAACTAAAATCTCATTATAAATTCATTAGAAAAAATGAAGAATCCAGTAAAAAATAATAAAAGAATATTTTTTGACTTGTCAATACAAGAGTCATGGTTTCTTCCTAAAAAAAAAAAAAAAAAAAAAAAAAATTGCAACTAAATTAGATCACCTCTCACTGGTGATATTCATCTAATAAATCACCTTTAAAACAACCAATTTTTACTTTCATATCAAAGCTAAAGCTAAAGAATCAATATTTAAGGGAAAAAGAAACAGATAACAATGAGGAAAATAGAATAGTAGATTGTATAAGAGAAGTTAGAAGAAAATAATTTTTAAAAAAGAGAGAAAAGCCATAAAGGAAATAATTTAGAATTGAATGAAATATAAATTATCTTGTTCTTTTATGTTTTCTTCTTATACGTGTAACTATAGTTTTGACTTCTCAAAGTTAACTGACTATATCTGGTATGCACTAAATTTTGTGTATAATCTCACACATTTCAAACATATTAATACTTAACGTAGTTTTCACCCTGTGTTTTGGCCAACATAAGCAGTTTAAGACACATAGTTATAATACTGAGTAACAACAGAGATAGAGATTGTAGTGATACTTCTACAAACCCAGAAATGGCAAGGAGGATTGCTAGCTACCAGAGAGACATAGACCAATTTTTCCTAGAGACTCAGAGGAGCCCTGCCCTATTGGTACTGGGGACTGATCTCAGAGGCATTCTACCTCCCAACTATACTCCCAGCCCTTTTCTTTTCTCTTTCTTGTCCTCCTCCTCCTTCTCTTCCTCCTCCTCCTCCTTCTCTTCCTCCTCCTCCTCCTCTTCCTCCTCCTCCTCCTCTTCCTCCTCCTCCTCCTCCTCTTCCTCCTCCTCCTCCTCTTCAGAACAAGGTCTAAGTTGCTGAAGGTCTTTCTATGTTGCTGAGGTTGACCGCAAACTTGTGATCCTCCTATCTCAGCCTCCCAAGTACCAGTCTTACAGGTGCATGCCACTGTTCCGGGTTAAAACTCTTATTTACATTTAATTAGTGTGAAGGTAAAAGAGGTTATAATGACT
>PVLC010023359.1:0-13869 GCA_004027655.1 Graphiurus murinus
ATTAAAAAAAAAAAAAAAAAAGGAAAGATTTTGTTTGTTGTATCTAAAATAAAGCAGCCACAGAGTTATTCTAAGTTTGAATTTGCCTTTATCATACTTAGAACACTTGTGCATTGAGATGGTAAGTAAAAAAAGTAAGTACGGTGGTACATGTCTATAATCCTGTACTTGGGAGGCTGAGACAGGAGGATCTCAGGTTTGAAGCCAGCTTTGGCAACTCAGTGAGGGTCTCAGCAATGTTGTAAGACCCTGTTTCAAAATAAAAAAAATAAAATAAGGCTAGGAGGTAGCTCAAAGGTAGAATGTCCCTGGGTTCCATTCCCAGCACCACACACACACACACACACACACACACACACACATTAGCTTTGTGTGTATGTGTGTATTACTGGAGATTGAATCCAGAGGCATTCTACCTTCGAGCTACACTGTTAGCCTGATTTTATTTCTTATTTGGAAACAGGGTCTCACTAGGTTAATGAGTCTCACTACTTGCTGAGTCTGTCCTTGAACCTTTGATCTTCCTATCTCAGCCTCCCAAGTGTTGGGATTACAAGCATGCACTACCATGCCTGACCTTTAATTTTCATTTGAAACAGATCCTGCTAAATTGCAGATGGTCTTACTACTTGCAGAGGCTGTCCTTGAACCTGTGATTCTAACTGTCTTAGCCTCCCAAGTACTGGGATTACAAGCATGCACCACCACACCTGGCTGAGTGTATAATTTTAAGAGAAACTTGTTTTATAATATATTTTAAGGAAAATTAAAAAATATAATTCATAATTAAATATTCTGAGATACATTCATTATTCATGCTTGTCAAGTGCTAATATTTTCTTTTAAAATATACTATAGTATTTTCCTCCCTCCCTCCCTCCCTCCCTTCCTTCCTTCCTTCCTTTTTTTGTGGCACTGGGGATTGAACCCAGGGGCATTCTACCTCTGAGCTATACCCCCCAGTCCTATTTTTTATTCTTTATTTTGAAACAGGGTCTCACTAAGCAGCTGAGGCTGCTGCAAATCCCGATCCTCCAGTCTCAGCCTCCCCAAGTACTGGGATTATAAGCCGTGTGCCACCCTGCCCAGCTCATATTAGTATTTCTTAGAAAATGGATCAACTACTTTCTTCTTGGCTCCTTTCTTGCTGCCTTACTGGTGCTTGTTCTTGTCAACCACCATGGTGCTGCTGGAAGAGCCAAAGGCTATTTTTAATTTTTGGAAACAGAGTCTTACTGAATTACTGAGGCTGGCCTCAAACCTGAGATCCTCCTGTCTCAGCCTTTCAAGTACAGGCATATGCCACCCAGCCTGTTTTCCATAGGGTAAAATACTATTTGTTATCTTAAATGGGATTGAACTTTGCCTCCCTGTGTCCCCACCCCTTCACGTCCTTCAGTGTGAACCAATTATCCTGGTTTTCTAGCGTTTCTCGTCCCTTCTTCCTCCCCTCTGGAAGGCCATGAAGTGAGAGATGCATTCTCTGCTTGGCACATACCTTTTACTGAGCACTTAACTATGATGGCAATATTTTAAGAGCTTTTCATCTTTTCACACAGTTAATATTCATACTAACTTTAGGAAGTAGGTATTTTCCCCCATTTTACACTTAAGGAATTGAGGCCCAGAGAGGTTAAATAGCTTGCCCAGTACCACACAGGTGGTTAAGTAGAAGAACTGGCATATCAAACCAGGCACTCTGCTTTCAGCCCTGGCTGTCAAATATGTGTTAAGTGCTTTTTTCTTTTCTTTTCTTTTTTTTTTTTTTTTGCAGTACTGGGGATTGAACGCAGGGGCGTGCTACCTCCGAGCTATACCCCCAGCCCTATTTTTTATTCTTTATTTTGAAACAGAGTCTCACTAAGTTGCGGAGTGCCTCACTAGGTAGCTGAGGCTGGCCGCGAACCCGGATCCTCTGGTCTCAGCCTCCCAAATGCTAAGTGCTTTTTTCAAAATAGGGTCTTGGTAAACATTTGTCAAATGAATGAATAAATTGTTCCTCTGTGAGCATAAAAGTTGCTCTTCAGTTTGGTCTAGGGAGTCTCTTGTGGTCTGGACCATGCCACTGGGGACTTCCTGTTGCACTCAGAGCTCTGGCCACAGACTAGATTTTTCACTTAGAGGTTGTGGCTATCTTATCTAGAGTAGGTGCTCCTGCTCCTCCTTTTCTGAGTACTTTGTTTCCCTTAGGCACTTATGCAGCTTATCATTCTAAACTTGTATACTTTGTTTCTTCCACAGGAGGCCAGGTCATGGCTTCCTCACTTCCAGTTGTTTCCCTGGTGCCAATTCCAGTGCTTGGGAGAGAGCAGGCCTGGGTGAGCATACCAGGTTCTAGGTAGGGAGGTGGTCTGAGAGGGGCTGTGTGAGTGAGTGAGGAACGTCAGTGGCAAATGCTACAGACCACTGGAATCTTAGACTGAATGGCACCTATGGAAAGTAGAATTAATTGCCAGGTGTGGTGGTGCACGCTCGTAATCCCACTACTTGGGAGACTGAGACCAGAGGATCCCAGTTTGTGGCCAGCCTCATCTACTTAGTGAGGCTCTCCGCAACTTAGTAAGACCCTATTTAAAAAAAAAAAAGAATAAAAAATAGGACTGGGGTAGAGCTCAAGGTAGAATGCTCCTGGGTTCATACTGGGGATACTTTTCCCCAGTAACTAACTAACACACACACACACACACACACACACACACCACCCCCCACCCCCCCCCCCAGGCGTGGTGGTCCATGCTTGTAATCCCAGTACTTGGGAGGCTGAGACTGGAGGATCCGGGTTTGCGGCCAGCCTCAGCTGCTTAGTGAGGCCCTTTGCAACTTCTTAGTGAGAACCTGTTTCAAAATAAAGAGTAACATATAGGGCAGGAGGAGTAGCTCAGAAGTAGAATATCCCTGGGTTCCATCCTCAGTGCTGAAAAAAAAGAAGATAGAATTAATTGTAAACAAATTGGAGGCCTGGCAAGCTTTATGTCTCCTTTATTCATGTAGTTTTCTTTTTTTATTTTGCGGCACTGGGGATTGAACTCAGGGGCATTCTACCTCCGAGCTACACCCCCAGTCCTATTTTTTTATTCTTTATTTTGAAACAGGGTCTCACTAAGTTGCGGAATGCCTGACTAGGTACCTGAGACTGGCCGTGAACCCGGATCCTCCGGTCTCAGTCTCCCAAGTACTGGGATTACAATCGTGTGCCACCACGCCTGGCTTAGTTTTCTTTTTTTATTCCTTACCACACTTGCATATTTCCATTCTTCCCGTAGTTTATTATTATTATTGTTATTATTTTTAATTTCTGTGTACTGGGGAGTGGAACCCAGGGTCTCCTAATTGTTAGGCAAGTACACCCTTGGCCCTTCCTGCTAGTCTTAATTAGAAATAAATGGCAATATTGTTTTGGATACTTAAGACTGTATAAGAAACCTCCAATTCAAATTCACTCTAAGAACGAACGAACTCTAGTAAGAAGATTGCTCCGAGTGTAGTACGTCAGGGTTGGGCTTGCTTGTGATTCTCTTGGCCCTGTCTTCTGGTCTTCATTTCAGTCTCAGGCCACTATGCAGTCGGCTATAGCAGCTAGCAGTCTCACATCCAAGGGGTTCATTCTTCTTCTAGAATCTTTGTCTTAAGAATGAGAATTTTTTCCCCAGGAGACTTCATCTCATCGACTAAAACTGCGTCACATGATTGTGTCCAACTCAGTGACTGGCAAGGGGAATGGAGTCACCACGACCGACTTAGTGGCAGTCAGGAGTTGCCCGTAGGACTGGGGATTGGTCCCTGCATTATCTTCTGCATTCCTAGGGAGAGAGGGATGGATGCCTGATCAAAAATAGGAATTCTGTCATCAGGAAAAAGTGGGAGAATGGATGTTGGGCAGGCAGCTATCAGAGCTGCTGTAGTGCCTTCTGGGGCTTGTTAGCTCAGTCCCAAGATGATTTGGAGACTAATTTAAGTTTTTGAGAAAGATGGTGACTTAATTTATTATTATTATTTTTTTTGGTGCCAGTAGTTGAACCCAGGGGTATTCTCTGAGCTACACCCTCAGCCCTATTTTATTTTTTTTATTTTGAAACAGGATCTCACTAACTTGTGGAGAGCCTCACTAAGTTGCTGAGGCTGGCTTTGAACCTGTGATCCTCCTGTCTCAGCCTCCTAAGTACTGGGATTACAGGTGTGTGCCACCACACCCAGCTTGAGGCTATGTGTGTGTGTGTGTGTGGGGGGGTACTGGGAATTGAACCCAGTGGCATTCTACCTTTGAGCTATACCCCCAGCCCAATTTTACTTCTTGATTTGGAAACAGGGTCTCTCTAGGTTGATTCAAGTCTCATTACTTGCTGAGGTTGTCCTTGAACCTGCAATCCTCCTATCTGAGCCTCAATCTTCTACAGGGATTACAGGTGTGTGCCACTGCACCTGGCTTAAGGATACATTTTTTTTTTTTTTTTTTTTTTTTGCGGTACTGGGGATTGAACTCAGGGGCATTCTACCTCCAAGCTATACCCCCAGCCCTATTTTTTTTTTTTTTATTCTTTATTTTGAAACCGGGTCTCACTAGGTTGCGGAGTGCCTCACTAAGTAGCTGAAGCTGGCCGCGAACCCGGATCCTCCGGACTCAGCCTCCCGAATGCTGGGATTACAAGCGTGCGCCACCACGCCCGGCTTAAGGATACATTTTGAGTTTGTTTATTATAAATTGAAAATTTCCCTTAGTGTATTCTCAAGTTCTTAAATTATTCAAATTAAACTGTAATTATAGGTAATACAAAGGTAGGAATTGTGTCTTTTCTTGTTCATCACTGGATTCCTGGTATTTATGTAGATGCTCATATGATTAGTGAATGACCAAAAATTTTTAAAAATTTTATTTTACAAACATTGATTTTATTATGTCTGTGTAGATAATACATAAGTGATACAGTAAAAGTGAACCACAATATAGTTAGACACTATTAGGGCAGAAGTCAAAACTAGATTAATTTTTATAAAACCACTTGGAAAGAATTTAATATTTATGTGGAAATAATGTCAAATTTACACACAAGTTATAAGAATGACAGTTCAAAGAAAGCACTTTGACTGGGCATAGTGGTGTATGCCTGTAATCCCAGTACTTGGGAGGCTGAGACAGGAGGATCACAGGTTTGAGGCTAGTCTTGGCAATTTAGCAAGACCCTGTTTCAAAATTAAATAATAAGAAGGGCTGGGGGTGTAGCTGAGAGGTAGAATGTCCCTGGATTCAATCCCCAGTACCAACAAAACAACAAAGAAAGCCCTTTACCTGAGTTTACGTATCATTAACATTTTACCCCATTGGTCTTATTTGCTCTTTGTAAGTTGCATACATCGGTACTTTTTTTTTTTTTTTTTTTTTTTTGGCGGTACTGGGGATTAAACCCAAGGGTACTCTACCACTGAACCACATCCCCAACCCTTATTTATTTTTTTGAGACAGGGTCTCAATAATTTACCCAAGCTGGCCTTGAACTTGCCACCCTCCTGCCTCAGCTTCCCAAGTTGTAGAACATCACAACAGGACTCTTTACCCCTAAATACTTAAGATATTTCAGTTGTGAATTCCTGTGAGTAGGGATATATCTTGTGTATATAATGTTGTTACATTACAGTTATCAGCTTCAGTAATTCAATCTCCCTGTGCCCCCCTTTCTGAAATAGAAAACCAAGACCCAGAGAGATTAAGTGACTTACACATAGTTAGATAGCTTCTAAATGGAAAATCTAGTCTACTTTTTAAGTTAGGTATTAGTCCTGGTTCCTAACATCACAACAATCCTTTTTCTTTCTGACAAGCTAAATCACTTAGTAGTACAATATAGTAATAAAATTTTTCATTGTTCTTCTAAACCACACCGTGTTATTCCATAGCACTGGATGTGTAAAGGACTCTGGATCGCCCAAATTGTCCTGAACATTATGTTCCGTCTTAACTCAAACTTTGAGAAACATTAATATCATACTGTTTTGCTTTAAAAGTACTTGCCAGCCGGGCGTGGTGGCACACGCTTGTAATCCCAGCATTTGGGAGGTTGACACTGGAGGATTTGGGTTCGAGGCCAGCCTCAACTACTTAGTGAGGCACTCTGCAATTTAGTGAGACCCTGTTTCAAAATAAAGAATAAAAAATAGGGCTGGGGGTATAGCTCAGAGGTAGAATGCCCCTGAGTTCAATCCCCAGTACTGGAAAAAAAAAAAAAAAAAAGTACTTGCCTAGCCAGGCGTGGTGGTGCACGCTTGTAATCCCAGTACGTGGGAGGCTGAGGCTGGAGGATCCAGGTTTTCGGCCAGCCTCAGCTACCTAGTGAGGCACTCCACAACCTAGTGAGATCCTGTTTCAAAATAAAGAATAAAAAATGGGCTGGGGTGTAGCTTGAAGGTAGAAGGCCCCTGGGTTCAATCCTCAGTACTGCAAAAAAAAAAACAGTCTTGCTAGTTGATCAGAGTCTCACCACTTGCTGAGGCCTGTCCTCAAACTTGAGATCCTCCCATCTCAGTCTCCTCCCCCCACCAAAAAAAAAAAAAAAAAGTACTTGCCTTTGCCTCTCTGTTTATGCGCAATAAGAATGTTCTTGAATTTGAATGACTGGGTCTTCTAGGGATTTAGGCTTGCTGACTTTACCTTTGGGGACTCCCTATGCAAGATACCAGCATTCCGTTAATGGGAGTGAGGGGTCTGTTATTTACCAAATCTGATGCTAACAATCAGTGATCAGATTACTGGCCTACAAAGAGCAGAGTCCAAAAGGCATCATGAGGAATTCAAAGTTTAACCATGGAATGAACTTTAGAGTCAATATCTCTCTCTCTGTCTCTCTCTTTCCCCCTACCTCCCTCTCTCTCTCCCTTTCTCCCTCACTCTCTTTTTCTTGCATGTTTTTCCTGTTAGTGTTTATGAAAATACGGTGTACCTGCCAGATGCATCAGAATTAGAAATGCTTGATGTGTTTGTAAAAATTGCAGATTCTAGCCGGGCGTGGTAGCGCACACTTGTAACATTTGTAATCCCAGCATTTGGGAGGCTGAGACCCGAGGATCCCGGTTCTCAGCCAGCCTCAGCTACCTAGTGAGGCATTCCACGATTTAGTGAGACCCTATTTCAGAATAAAGAATAAAAAAATAGGGCTGGGGGTATAGCTCGAAGGTAGAATGCCCCTGAGTTCAATCCCCAGTACCGCAAAAAGAAAAAAAAAAAAAATGCAGATTCTGCTGGGCATGGTGGTTCACTCCTGTAATCCCAGTGCTTGGGAGGCTGAGACAGGGGGATCTCAAGTTTGAGGCCACCTCAGTAATTTAGCGAGACCCTGATTCAAAGTAAAAAGGGTGGGGGTGTAGATCAGAGGTATTAGAATGATCCCGAGTTCAATCCTTAGTACAAATATATATATATATCAGATTCCTAGACTCTACCACTGACATATGAACCGGAGTATTTGGAGGTAGGACCTGGTAATCTGTATTTTTACCCACTTTTTTTTTTTTTTTGAAGATTTTATGTATCCAGATATGAAAAAATCTTATAAATTGATACATAGACATCTGTTCTTCATCTTCACTTCATTTTAGTTTGTTTGGGTAGGACAGTTTTTGTTTGCTTGTTTTTTTTTAAAAATGAAAGATGCATGTTCATATTATAAATATTGAAAAATATGAATGAGTATACAATGAATTATACCCTCTGCTATTGTAAGCCCTTCGTGTGTATTAACTCTTAACTCCTCTTACAATCTGATGAGATAAGGGCTGATATAGTCCCTGTTTTACAGAAGAGGAAAACAGCCCAGAGAGGTTAAATCAATGTTTCAAAGTCACTTAGCTAGCAAGTGGTGGAGTTGTCTGAGAATCTGGCTCTAGATTAGTGCTCTTAACTACCATGCCCTCTGCTGAGCCAGTGGGTATAAGGATTAATCAGATTAATGCATGTGAAGAGATTGTTTTGGGAGAACAGAATTCATCTTCAATTAAGTCGAATACTTCACATGAATTCTAACAGTCTATCTAGGAGTTGCATCTAGCCCTGGTAGTTAGGTATTCTCATGTCATTTCAAAGTAATTGGATCTTAAGTTGTATGGGCTTTTGTCTGGGAAGCAGATTTCATGAGTTGGTGATGCTGAATAAGGCAATAGTAGCAACAAAAGTTTTTCTAATGTCTTTCCTTTGGCCACATTTTATTTACATAGGCAGATTGTGGGGAGGTAGTAATTCTTCCACTCTATTATTTTACTGTATTGAATTATGTTTCTATGATATATTTATGACCAGGAAACAATAATACAGTCTGCACAGCCAGACATTTTTGACCTCTTAAATAAAGGATATCTTTGCTTCACTTCAATAGTGGACTAATAGTCAGTCCATCCGTCCTTCCTTCCTTCCTTCCTTCCTCCCTCCCTCCTTCCCTCCCTCCCCTCCCCTCCCCTCCCCTCTCCTCCCCTCCCTCCCTTCCTTCCTGAACCCAGGGGCATTTTACCTCTGAGCTACACCCCCAGCCCTATTTTTTTAATCTTTATTTTGAAACAGGGTCTTGCTAAGTTGTGGAAGGCCTCACTAAGTAGCTGAGACTGGCTGCGAACCTGCAATCCTCCTGTCTCAGCCTCCCAAGTACTGGGATTACAAGCGTGCACCACCACATCCGACTTCTAATAGACTATTTCTTAAAACACAGGACCATAATATGTTTTGTCAGTTGGGAGAATTTAATATGAAATATACCAAGATTCTTTCCTCTCTCACTGTTTTCTAAAAGATAAAGTAATCTAGGACTCGAATGACTTAAGTGCTTGAACTAAAGAACCTATTGTTAGGCCTTACGTTCTTTACATGAAGTATCTTTTTTTGGTGGTGGTGGGGGGGTCCTGGGGATTAAACCCAGAGACATTCTACTTACTTCCTAGCTACACTCCCAGCCTTTTTAATTTTTTGTTCTTTTTGAAACAGGGTCTTGCTAAGTTGCTGAGGGTCTTCCTAAGTGGCTGAGGCTGGCCTTGAACCTGTGATCCTTCTGTCTCAGGCTCTGAAGTGAAGTACTGGGATTATAGGGGTTTGTACCATGCCCGGACTCAGGAAGTATTTTTGAAGTCAAGTAGCTTTTATTAACTCTTACCATGTGCCAGGAACTGTGTGTAGCCTAACCTATGTGACCCTCATAATAATCATGTAGTAAGTCAAGCTTCATAGATGTTTAGGTAATGTGCTGAAGATGACACAGCTAATTATGTAGTCAAGCCAGGATCCAAACCCATATATGTCTGATTCCAAGCCTTTTTATTTCTTGGACACACTGTAGATCTTATACAATTTATTATACCTTTAGACTCTGAACTTTGGTTTTAGCATGTGTTTAACAAAAATTCTGAAGAAACAGGTAGCAGAAGAAGCTACATGACTTTCCCATTTATGTTGGTTTGTGACTTGTAAGTTAATCTAAATCAAACCAAGCCATTTTGAGTATTCTTTTTTTTTTTTTTTTTTTTGCGGTACTGGGGATTGAACTCAGGGGCATTCTACCTCCAAGCTATACCCCCAGCCCTATTTTTTATTCTTTTATTTTGAAACCGAGTCTCACTAAGTTGTGGAGTGCCTCACTGGCCGCGAACCCGGATCCTCCGGTCTCAGCCTCCCGAATGCTGGGATTACAAGCGTGCGCCACCACGCCCAGCTGCCATTTTGAGTATTCTGAGAGCTAATTTAGAGCAACAGAATCCAGACTGAAGGTAAATGGGGTATTAAAGTTTTTTAAGTTAATTCTTTTGGCAACACATTGCTCCTTATTTTCACTAGAAAATGTGTCCAGGAAAAGAATTCAGTGGTCAGCAACCCATTCTTTTTTTTTTTTTTTTTTTTTTTTTCCGGTACTGGGGATTGAACTCACTAAGTTGCTGAGTGCCTCACTAGGTAGCTGAGGCTGGCCGCGAATCTGAATCCTCCGGTCTCAACCTCCCAAATGCTGGGATTACAAGCGTGCGCCACCAGCTAGCAACCCATTCTTACCTTCAGGTCCCAGCTTTTTCTCTCTTCCCTGTCATCATTACCCCTCACCCCAGTCCCACAAGCACAAAGAGAGAGGAGTGAAGGTAAAGCTCTCTTTCATAGGTATTTTAAAGTCTGACTAGTCTATAGACTGATTAAACTAGATTTTCTAAGTGAGCAGTTCCTTAACTTTGACTTAGTAAAACATTAAAATATTTATGACATCTGCGATTGACCCCTCTTCTGTACCGTAGGAGTTGATCTAACAGTTTCTCATGAAATGCTAGTATTTTGCAACTCAAGGATTACAACAGAGGTCTGGAGGGAGGAGGGTGAGGCCGGTCGTGAAGGACAGTGAGCAACCCATTTTTTTTTTTTCGGTACTGGGGATTGAACTCAGGGGCATTCTACCTCCGAGCTACACCCCCAGCCCTATTTTTTATTCTTTATTTTGAAACCGAGTCTCACTAAGTTGCGGAGTGCCTCACTAGGTAGCTGAGGCTGGCCGCGAACCCGGATCCTCCGGTCTCAGCCTCCCAAATGCAGGGATTACAAGCGTGCGCCACCGAGCCCGGATGGATTTTCTGATTTTTAAGAAGTCATTATGTATGCTTTTATAGTATGAAACCATAATTTAAAAACTAATCCAAGCCGGGCGTGGTGGCGCACGCTTGTAATCCCAGCATTTGGGAGGCTGAGAGTGGAGGATCCGGGTTCGCGGCCAGCCTCAGCTACCTAAGTGAGGCATTCCGCAACTTAGTGAGACCCGGTTTCAAAATAAAGAATAAAAAATAGGGCTGGGGGTATAGCTCGGAGGTAGAATGCCTCTGAGTTCAATCCCCAGTACCGCAAAAAAAAAAAATAAATAAATAAATAAAAAATAAAAACTAATCCAAATTAAAAGCTTTCCAGCATGTGTATGTTTATACTCATAGTCTCTCTTGCCAGGCGTGTTGGCACATGCCAGTCATCCCAGTCCTTGGGAGGCCAAGACAGGAGACAGGAAGATCACCATTCCAAGGCCAGCCTCAGCAGCATAGTGAGACCCTCAGTAACTTAGTGAGATCCTGTTTCAGAGTAAACAACAGAAAGGGCTGGGGTCTAGCTCAGAGGTAGAATGCTCTGAGTTCAATCCCTAGTACCAAAACAAATACCAACAACTCCCCCAAAACAAAATAGTTTATAATCTGTCTGTACATTTTATTTATTTTTTTTGCGGTACTGGGGATTGAACTCAGGGGCATTCTACCTCTGAGCTATACCCCCAGCCCTATTTTTTATTCTTTATTTTATTTTGAAACCAAGTCTCACTAAGTTGCGGAGTGCCTCACTAGGTAGCTGAGGCTGGCCGCGAACCCGGATCCTCCGGTCTCAGCCTCCTGAATGCTGGGATTACAAGCATGCGCCACCACGCCCAGCCTGTCTATACATTTTAAAAACAGCTTTATTAACTATAATTTGTATACCATACATTTCACCCATTTAAAAGGTAAAAAGCAATGGTTTTTAGTACATTCACAAAATTATACATTCATCACCAGAGTCTAATTATATAACATTTCTGTCAGCCCCCCAAAGAAACTCTGTACCCATTAGCAGTTACTTCTCATTACCATTCTCCTAAATCCTAAGCAACTGCTCGTCTACTTTCTGTCTCTATGGATTCGTCCATTTTGGACATTTCATATAAATGGAATCATATAATATGTGGTCTTTTTTTTTTTTGGCGATATTGGAGATTGAATTTAGGGGCATTCTGCCTCCAAGCCACACCCCAAGTCCTGTTTTTTATTCTTTATTTTGAAACAGGGTCTCACTAAGTTGCGGAGGGCCTCACTAGGTAGGTCTCAGCCTCCCAAATGTTGGGATTACAAGTGTGCGCCACCACACCCGGCTTGACTGGCTTCTTTTACTTAGCATGTTTTGAAAGTTTATCTAAGTTATAGTATGTATCAATGCTTTATTGCTTTTTGTTGATTAAAAAAAATGTTCCAGTGTATGGATATATTACATTTTATATATTTTTTGTTTTGCTTCTTAAATTTAATACTTAAGAGAATATCAAGTAGATGATGATGAGTTTCTTTTTTTCTTTTTTTGCCTTATATGTCCCAGTCTTGAAGCTAAAGAAACAGACAACTTGGAAGCAACAGCACAGATTAAAAAAAAAAGCTCCCACAGAAATTCGTGGCCAGCCTCAGCTGCCTAGTGAGGCACTCTGCAACTTAGTGAGACTCTGTTTCATATAGGGCTGGGGGTGTAGCTTGGAGGTAGAATGTCCCTGCGTCCAATCCCCAGTACTGGAAAAAAAAAAAAAAAAAAAAAATCCTGATCTCTCCACCCAAAGAATCAGTAGAGGGGAAGACTAAACAAGACTGGAAAATTTTAGACAATAATTGTTGCACTACAACAACCAGAGAAAGAAACTGGCCACACCCTTCTCACCCATGCCAGCGGAAGCTTCAGCGAGTGGCCTAGACTTCCACCCTCTGGTGGCTTTCTGTAACTTAACAAATCCTTTACTGATGAGCTTGGGTGGTCTCTAGTGTTTTTCTGTTACAAAATGCTTCAGTGTCCCTTCCTCTTCCTTAAATCTTTGGACTTTAGTGTAAGAGTTTCTAACAGGATAAATTCCCAGGTGTAAAATTGTTGGCCAGTAGCATACAATGAAACCTTAAAAAAGAGAGTGGTAGTTAGATGAATGACATGAAAATTTATTAGAAGCATTCAGAGGCTGAGGCAGGAGGATTGCAGGTTCAAGGCCAGCATCAGCTACTTAGTGAGGCCCTCCGCAACTTAGTGAGACCCTGTTTCAAAATAAAGAATAAAAAATGGGGCTGGGTGTGTAGCCCAGAGGTAGAATGCCCCTGGGTTCAATCCCCAGTACCGGGGTAGGGGGGGGGGGGGGGGGGGGGGGTGGAGGGGAGTATCCAGTTCTTTTTTTTGCGGTACTGGGGATTGAACTCAGGGGCATTCTACCTCCGAGCTACACCCCTAGCCCTATTTTTTATTCTTTATTTTTGAAACACGGTTTCACTAAGTTGTGGAGTGCCTCACTAGGTAGCCGAGACTGGCCTCGAACCCAGATCTTCTGGTCTCAGCCTCCCAAATGCTGGGATTACAAGCGTGTGCCACCATGTCGGGCTCTGATTCATCTGAAAGAGAAATAAGTTGGTAAAATCTGCTAGAAAATGATAGACAAAAGAGGGAAGTCCACTGCGAAAGCAGAAGGGCATTTGCCTCCTGACCAGGTCTCTGTAAACCAGTCCATGTAATAAGCTTCTCCTAACTGTTCTTCAGGCTGTGCCCTACAGCTAGCCCTGATCATCTCCAGCCTTTAGCTTAATGGGTTTCTAAGTATCCACATGAAACATCTTTCTTTTTTTCTTTTGGTATTGGGGATTGAACCCAGGGATGTTCTACCTCCAAGCTACACCCTGAGCCCTATTTTATTTTTATTTGGAAATAGGGTCTTGCTAAGTTGGTGAGGCTGACTTCGAACCTGTGATCCTCCTGTCTCAGCCTCCCAAGTACTGGGATTACAGGCATGCACCACCATGCCTGTCTCTATAACATCTTTCTTACATCTCTCTTTACCAGTTTAATGATTTTTTTAAAAAAACTGCTATAATGGGCAGTTTGGGGAATTACAGTTAAATTTATAGATTAAATAAATGGAACAGGGTGAAGCCCTTGAATCACACTAGCAAGTAATGAGACTCTCAGCCTAGGGAGACCCTGTTTCAAAATAAAATAAAATAGGGCTGGGGTGTAGCTCGGAGGTAGAATGCCTCTGTGTTTAATTCCCAGTCCCCCCCTCCCCCCCCCAAAAATCACAGTTTAAAGACTCACTAGCGAGCCGGGCGTGGTGGTGCACGCTT
>PVLC010023359.1:13969-25831 GCA_004027655.1 Graphiurus murinus
CAAAAAAAAAAAAAAAAAAAAAAAAAAGACTCACTAGCCATATGTTACTAGAAGCCAGGTCTTTTCCATCATTGTAAAGTTCTCTTGGACACTGTTCTATTAGACTGGTCATTTCTATGAAGAGAATGAGGCAAACGAAAGACCAGAGTAATAAAGACCTGGATTTCTACCCGTGTTCTTTCCACAATGCAGTTTTTCATTTTTTTCTAGTCCTTTGATTAAAATTCATAGAAAGCATTGTCATTTTGAGCACCATCATTTTGACTTTGTTTTTAATGTTTGCTTCTGTTTTCCAGGCTGGCAGTGATGGTGAAAGCATAGGCAACTGCCCCTTTTCCCAGAGGCTCTTCATGATTCTTTGGCTCAAAGGAGTTGTATTTAGCGTCACAACTGTTGATCTGAAAAGGTAAAACATGGTTGCAATTTGGAATCAATTTAAGTTGAGAATGTATACTTTACTGTTTTTTCACTTTGATCCTCTTCAGATCCTTCACTTTGATTGCATATGAATGAAATATATTTTGTTAAAGTTCCACTGGTTTATGAATGGAGTGTGTGTGTGTGTTTGTGTGTGTGTGTGTGTGTGTGTGTGTGAAAGAGAGAGAGAGAGAGTGTGTGTGTGTGTGTGTGTGTGTGTGTGTCACTGGGGACTGAACCCAGAGGAATTCTATCGTCGGCTTATGGACAAATTAACTTGTATAAGTAATAGAGAAAATCCACAGTGTTAGCTGGACATGATGGCACACCCTTGTAATTCCAGTACTTGGGAGTCTGAGATAGCAGGACCACAGGTCGTGGCCAGCCTCAGCTATCTAGTAAAGCTCTCCTCAACTTAGTGAGATCTTGTTTCAGAATAAAATAGGGGTGAGGGTGTAGCTAAAAGGTAAAATGCCCTTGAGTTGCATCCCCTGTACCACCACCACCCCCCAAAAAAAACCCCACAATGTCAGTAAATGGCATGTGACCTGTCAATCTTTTTTGAAGCTTATTGTATGTTTACCTTAAATTTCATGAGCAGCACTAGGAGCTGAGTTTCAGTGTGATTACAGTAAAATTCTTGAATTTTCCATTGTAAACATGGAGAATTTTTTTTAACAGACCTCTTCATGGTTTAAAATGTGCTAAACATATGACCAAATATAGTCTGAATCTTGAAAGACAAGAATGGGATTTCTTTTTTTTTTTTTTTTTTTTTTTTGCGGTACTAGGGATTGAACTCAGGGGCATTCTACCTCTGAGCTACACCCCCAGTCCTATATTTTTTTATTCTTTATTTTGAAACTGAGTCTCACTTAGTTGCAGAGTGTCTCACTAGGTAGCTGAGGCTGGCCGCGAACCTGGATCCTCCGGTCTCAGCCTCCCGAATGCTGGGATTACAAGCGTGCGCCACCACGCCCGGCTAAGAATGGGATTTCTTTGAAGGCTGAAAACTACTGTGGTCTAGTTCATTTAATCTACTTTTCAGGGAATAAGAAGTTTTTTGTGATGACAATTTTAATCATATTTGATTAAATGTAATTGTCTAATAAGAGGAATTATCCGTGGCCTTGTGATTGTTCTTGCTAGTTGAAGAGTGTTTCTAGCTTTCTCTCCATAGACCAAACTGGCTGAGAAGCACCTTGGCAAATAGGAAGCTCTTTTTTATTCAGGAACTTCAATTCTTCCTTAGCTAATAGGTCTGTGGCAAAGAATATCTATACTCCTCACCTCCCTAGGAGATTTAGACTAAGAGTTAAGGATAGTCATGCCAATGGAAAACCTAGGAGTTGTCAGGGGAAATGTATTTCTTTTGACACATATGCCATAGTAGTGTTTACTGTTTACTTTTTAAGCTTATCAAATCATGAATAGTGTCCAGGGTAAAATCTGGACAGGCTGTCACTTTGATAGGTGGCAAAATTGTAGAAATAAGCCTTTGAGGATGATAAGAGTTAAAACCACAGACTCTTGAGAAGACATTACCTAGTTCATGTTGGACAAGTTATTTTAAGAATGAGGTAGCCGGGCGTGGTGGCGCACATTTGTAATCCCAGCATTTGGGAGGCTGAGACCGGAGGATCCGGGTTCGCGGCCAGCCTCAGCTACCTAGTGAGACACTCTGCAACTTAGTGAGACCTGGTTTCAAAATAAAGAATAAAAAATAGGGCTGGGAGTATGGGAGTAAAGCTCGAAGGTAGAACGCCCCTGAGTTCAATCCCCAGTATCGCAAAAAAAAAAAAAAAAAAAAAAAAAGGAATGAGATAAGTCATGTAGTTACCCTCCCGCTACTTTTTTCCCCCCTATATTCATTCGAAAAGGAAGTTTCCCAATATAACACCTAAAAATAGAACAGGCCGCCAGGCACACACCCTTACTATGTCCTAAAATACATGGATTGCTCCTATTCCATTTTTGGCTTGGAGCAAGTGAGTTGACTCCCATGCTTTGAAAAGCCTTCTTTGCTCAGTACAGTGCTTGATTGTGTTATATACTAGTATTAGTGTATCTGGTTCAGAAAATGAATCGAATTCATCATGGCTATTTCAAAGTCATCTATTTCTTTTCATTTATAGATTTTTTAAGATGTATCACTCTAAGTTGATAGATACTTTGTATATGTTTAGGAATAATGTACTCTATATACAAAATACGTGGGAAGGAGGCATTCAGGGCCTCATAATTAGAAAGTATCCAAGAAGATGGATATTTTCTAGGGCCTTATTAAAATCAATAATAGCACTTAAAATTGAAGCCTGTTTTTTTTTTTTGTTTTTTTTTTTTTACTTTTGAAATCTTAGGTCTCCAGTACATCTAAAAAAATGCTCTTTAAGGACAATGAAAAGTGTGTAAGTGGTACGTGCTAATGAGTCCTTTGACATTCTCTTCCCCTTCATAGAGATCATTGGTATTAGGTTTGGTTTTTATCTTTTCAGACCTTTTCCATACATGTTTAGAATCTTCAAAGAGAAGGTACCCCAAGAGAGAGAACACTGGCTTAAAACACAGTATAAAATAAAGTTGTCACAGAGAATGAAACATCCTGTAGTAAAAACTACTTTTCATAATAAGTTCTTAATTTTAAAACATTAAATGTGACTCTTTTTAGAAATCTGTGGGGGAGAAAATACATATAGTGCTTATTTTCCTGCCTTTCTTCATAATTGCCTAGTTCTTCCATGAAAAGCACTGATCCCGGAACAAACCACTGGAGAGCAATAGACCTCCTCTGAGAGCTATTTAGAAGCCTGCTCTGTGCTCTCCAAAAATGATTGCTGCATGACATTTCCTTCATAAGAACAGCCCATTTCCAGTCCTGGCTCTGAATCGCATGTTCTCTTCGAATCTCAGTTGGTGTTAATGACTGTGCTGGTGGCATTCTTGTGTCCTTTGTGAAGTTCTGAACAATCTCCCATTACTTGTACAGCCTTAATGCATTAGTGGGATTTATTTCCAAACCTCATTTTCTGTTCATGCTGCAATTGTATCAGAGTTGTTTTAGATAAAAAAAGTATTTGGGCTTCTGGAAGAATTAGATTTACATCATCTGTCATTTGAACAAGAGCTGCAGATCAACAAACATGAAAATATTAAAATTGGGGGCACATGTTACCACATGCCATCAAATGGTAGTGCAATCATGGCATAGGAAGAAGTACCAGCGGTGAGATCTGGTTCTGTAGAGAGCCTGCAGCTGATTTCTCTGGGACCTTGGGCATGCCACCTAATCTACTCGAGGTCAGTTACTGCATATTTAGGTTCAGGAAAATAGAGGGAGAAATAAACCAACATGTCTTCAGTATCGTCCACATGCTAGGGTACTTTTACTATTTTCAAATAATTTTTCAACCTGTTAATGAATAGTGTTCATTGTTTTCTGGCTAAAATATTCATGACAGTAATCAGGGCTTTTATTTATAATTCCACTATCTTCGTTATGCCCCGGATTTTTTTTTTGTGGTACTGGGGATGGAACCCAGGGGCATTCTACCTCTGAGCTACACCCCCAGCCCTGTTTTATTTTTTATTTTGAAACAGAGTCTCACTAAGTTGCAGATGACCTCACTAAATTGCTGAGGCTGGTCGTGAACCTGTGATTCTCCTGTCAGCCTACCAAGTACAGGGATAATAGGTGTGTGACACCATGCCTGGCTTCAGGAGTTCTTAAATCAGAGATTAGCACCTTAATGGCACAGTTTGATTTTAGTTAATCTTTCAGGGCCGTGGATAGGCTTGAGAGGTGGACAAGATGAAGAGAAAGAAGAAAGTGTAAGAACAGTGATGAGAACGAGATAGATAGACACACTGAAACACTGATGGGGATACAGTGCTGTGGCCATATGTTGTCACGTTCCTTTTGGGACAAACTTCAGGTTATGAGAAATGGGAGTACAAGCCAGGCATGGTGGCATACACCTATAAGCTCAGTACTTAGGCTGAGACAGGAGAATCACAGGTTTGAGGATGGCTTCCACAATTAGGAAGATTCTCAACAACTTAGATTCTCTCTTTAGATAAAAATAGGGCTGGGGATGTAGCTTGGAGGTAGAGTGTCGCTGGGTTCAATCCCCAGTAACCCCCCCCCCCACAAAAATGGGAGTCAAGATGGTCAACTTTAAGGAATTAGCTTCTTATTAAAGGCAATTGTGTGTGCTGTATTATCAATGAATAAAATCCCTTCTCGATGGCATTCTCTGAGAGAACAAATAAATTGGAGAAGACCAGTTTTAAAAAGTCCGGGAAATGTATGTTTCTGTTCTCACTTTAAATTCTCTACATTGTCAGTAATGATTTCCTTCTACTTCAAATGTAAACATACTATTCCTAATATATTCTGTGAAACAGACTCCCAAATTACCATAGTAACAACATTAAGTTTTGGAAGATTATTGTGATAGTTTAAACCTTAACAATTTTATAATAATTAAAATGTTACAATTGAGCTATGAAATTGATAGTCCTGCATGCCTGGATAGGCACTTATAAACTCAGCAAAATCTGATTTCCCAGATAGATTCATCATAGAGTTTTACTTTCGTTAGCATGTCTTTTCTGTTCCACTGTTCTGAAAACAGTCTTCAGTGAGTGGAGGAATCAGTTCAGTTTCCAGGTAGATATTCAGTAACAGCAGCATGAGTGACACATGCAGAGAATCTAAGTGGAATGGAATAGGACAGCCAATTACAGAAATCTATTTCCTGCTGTTGACATTCAAAGTACAGACTCCATACTTCCCTGCTGTAGAGTTGATTTGAACTGCGTGAGGCCCCTACAACAGCCCTACAACTCAAGATAAATGTGAAGCCGGGCGTGGTGGTGCACGCTTGTAATCCCAGTACTTAGGAGGCTGAGACCGGAGGATCCAGGTTCGCAGCCAGCCTCAGCTACTTAGTGATGCCCTCCGCAACTTATTGAGACCCTGTTTCAAAATAAAGAATAAAAATTAGGGCTGGGGATGTAGCTTGGAGGTAGAATGCCCCTGGGTTTCATCCCCAGTACTGCAAAAAAAAAAAAAAAAAAAAAGATAAATGTGTCTCCTGGATATATTCTGAACCACGTGGATAACTGATACCCTCTGTGTGTTTGTCTCTCTCACACACAAGAGGAGAGCTTTGCTGTCATGCTTTTTTTTTTTTTTTTTTTTTGCGGTACTGGGGATTGAACTCAGGGGCATTCTACCTCTGAGCTATACCCCCAGCCCTATTTTTTATTCTTTATTTTGAAACAGGGTCTCACTAAGTTGCGGAGTGTCTCACTAGGTAGCTGAGGCTGGCTGTGAACCCAGATCCTCCGGTCTCAGCCTCCTGAATGCTGGGATTACAGGCGTGCGCCACCACGCCCGGCTCATGCTTTTTGTTTTTTCATAGTGAAAATTCTGTCACGACTGCTAAGAGCTGCATTAGAAAAATTACTAGTGAATGTGTTTCTAAATCTGTTATCAGTATAAACTACTTTTAAACTGTTATTAAAGTGTGTTAAGAACCGTAGAAGCTGTATTTAAAATAATTTCACATGTGCTATTTTGTTTTTAAAATACTGCTTCACTAATTGATATTGAAGCTGATAGATTAGCGGTATACCACATTTAATCAAATCACTAAAATCCTTTAATTGTTTGAATTGGGACACATTGATGCTTAATAATTGGTAGTGGTGTGTGTGTGTGTGTGTGTGAGTCTGTTAGTGACTTTAATATTAGTCAAGCTAGAAGATAGCAAACCTAATAAGTAATAATTAATAGGAGTAAACAAGGGAGTAATCCTTTGTTCTAAAACAAAGGATTCTGTAGCATTAACTGTTGTAGGTTTTTTTTTTTTTTTTTTGCAAGAGGGATGGTTATTTTTAATATAATGTCTAATATTCTCTCTCTCTCGCTCGTATGTGTGTGTTTTGCTAGAGATTGAACCCAGGGGCATTTTACCTCCAAGCTACACCCCCAGCCCTATTTTTTTTTTTTAATTTTTTTTTTTTTTTTTTTTTTTTTTGCGGTACTGGGGATTGAACTCAGGGGCATTCTACCTCCAAGCTATACCCCCAGCCCTATTTTTTTATTCTTTATTTTGAAACCGAGTCTCACTAAGTTGCGGAGTGCCTCACTAGGTAGCTGAGGCTGGTCGCGAACCCGGATCCTCTGGTCTCAGCCTCCCGAATGCTGGGATTACAAGCGTGCGCCACCACGCCCGACTCCTATTTTATTTTTTATTTTGAAGTGGTCTTGCTAAGTTGTGGACAGCCTCACTAAGTTGCTGAGACTGACTTCAAACCTGGGATCCTCCTGCCTCAACCTTCCAAGTACTGGGATTAAAAGTATATACCACCACGCTGGGCTTCCAATATTCTTTAAAAAAATTAAGGTACTGGGGATTGAACCCGAGGGCATTCTACCTTTGAGCTACACCCCCAGTCCTATTTTTTTAATTTTTTTATTTTTTGCGGTACTGGGGATTGAACTCAGGGGCATTCTACCTCCGAGCTATACCCCTAGCCCTATTTTTTATTCTTTATTTTGAAACCGAGTCTCACTAAGTTGCGGAGTGCCTCACTAGGTAGCTGAGGCTGGCCGCGAACCCGGATCCTCTGGTCTCAGCTTCCCGAATGCTGGGATTACAAGCGTGCGCCACCACGCCCGCCTCTATTTTTTAATTCTTCTTTTGAAACAGGGTCTCACTAAGTTGCAGAGAGCCTCGCTAAGTAGCTGAAGCTGGCTGCGAACCTGAATCCGCCAGTCTCAGCCCCTCTAGTACTGGAATTACAAGCGTGCGCCACCACACCTGGCTCCCCAGCCCTTTTTTTATTTCTTACTTTGAAACAGGATCCTTACTAGTTGCTGAGGGTAGCCTTAAACCTGTGATCCTCTCAGGTTCAGCCTCCCAAGTACTAGGATTACAGGCTAGTAATATGTCTGGTCCAATAGTCTGTCTCTCTGTCTTTCTTTTTCTCTGAATTGAACTCAGAGGCATTCTTCCTCTGAGCTACCCCCCTAGCCCTTGTTATTTAATTTTAATTAATTAATTTGTTTATTTTGTGTGGAATTAGAGGTTGAACGCAGGGGAATTCTACTTCCGAGCTACACCCCAGCCCTGTTTTTTATTTTTTATTTAAAAACAGGGTGTCACTAAGTTATGGAGGGCCTAAGTAGCTGAGGCTGGCTGCCAACCTGTTATCCTCCTCTCAGGTTCAGCCTCCCAAGTATTAGGATTACAAGTGTGCACCACCACGCCCAGCTTATTTTTATTTTGAAACAAGGTCTAGCTACCTTGATCAGAGTCTCACTACTTACTGAGGCTGCCTTGAACTTGAGACCCTCCTGTCTCAGCCTTCCAAGTACTGGGATTACAGGCTTGTGCCACCACACCTGGCCTCAGTATTCTATTGATATGTGTGAATTAATTTTGTGTCTTGAAAACTGGCACCTTTGAAAAGAAAGGCATCTTAATAGATAAGTTCCACATACTTAGTAATTGTTTCTCCTTTTAGTGAGTCAACTGGTTATAAATATTAGGTCATCTTTACAAAACCAGCTCCAGTGTCATATAGCTATGTTGTGCTCATTTTATACTAAGTAGCTAGTTCTCCAGTTGTTCCAAGTGTACTGAATTAAATTTTAATTGAAATGAAGACACTTAAGTTGTTGAAAGTATTAGCTCCTGTAGGGTTTCTCCTTTTTGTTATTCTTTCCCCCTCTCACTGTTTCTTGGATTTGTTTCTTTTTTCCTTTCTTCACCTATAAACAAATGGGGAGAGAACAGAATAATTCATTTCATCCAAAATAGTACTAAAATATGACTAAAAACTGGACAGGGTGGGAGACCACTACAAAATAACCATGCCTTTATTTCAAGACATGAGTCCTGTGCCCTTTGCCTTTTCTATATAACAAATGTTTTCTAGATAACATTTGGATAAGTTTGAGTGAATTGTTTAATATTTGTTGAAGGACTTTTATGAATAAACCAAAGATGTTCTGAAATTTTTATCTGTTGCCTATCCATTTTCATTTATCTCAAACTGCAATGTTAAGTTTCTGCAAAGTGCCTGTGAAATGAGCCTTGTGTTGCCGGGCGTGGTGGCGCACGCTTATAATCCCAGCATTCGGGAGGCTGAGACCAGAGGATCCGAGTTCGCGGCCAGCCTCAGCTACCTAGTGAGGCACTCCGCAACGTAGTGAGACTCGGTTTCAAAATAAAGAATAAAAAAAAAATAGGGCTGGGGGTATAGCTCGGAGGTAGAATGCCCCTGAGTTCAACCCCCAGTACCGCAAAAAAAAAAAAAAAAAAAAAAAAAAAAAAAAAAAAAAAAAAAAAAAAAAAAAAAAAAAAAAAAAAAAAAAAAAAAAAAAAAAAAAAAAAAGAAATGAGCCTTGTGAGGCCTTGGCGTATCAGATGAGAACGGGAAGTCGCAGAACCTTAGATTCTGTTTTGTTGATATATAGCTTGTAAGAGAAGCACCTCACTGCCTGGAACTCGTCTACATATTTGTAGTCTACTAATTCCCAACTAAAGTTCCTTCTCAAACTTACTTTCATTTGGAATAAGGACCCAAGATGGTTCTTCTTCAGTTCAACCATTAATCTTAGAAAGTAATTTCATTACCTTTGTTGTGTTTTAAATGTGTATAGCTTTTCAGCAGGCTCTTGACTAATTACTAATATTAATGAGAACTTGGTAATCACACAGCTGGTTTTATTTCTTTGGTTGTATATAGCCTTTAAGTCAGGTTTTATTATAACAAATCAGTTAATGCTACATAACCAGCTCTGAACCAATAGCTCTATTAAAGTTAAACCACTGATCTTATCTCCTGTGTAATGCTTTGATAATGAGTTATTAAAAGCAGTTAATGACTTTCATTTTGCATATTTTTGTTTAGTTCCCCATGCATTATTTGATTTGACCTGTATAGGCAAAGCAGGTTTATATCTGTTGCACAGTTGAGGAGATACAAACCCAAAGAAGTTGTGATTGTCATGTAGTGTGCGAGTGGCAGAGCTTTCTAGTCTAGTTTCAATTCAGTCCTTTTTATTCTGTTTTTGTTTTTTTCTCTCTCCTCTAGTAAATATTTTTGTTTAGAGAGCTTAAAATCTGTCATAATTAAGCTGGGTATGGTGGCGCATGCTTGTAATCCCAGCATTTGGGAGGCTGAGACTGGAGGATCCGTGTTCACAGCCAGCCTCAGCTGCGTAGTGAGGCCCTCCGTAACTTAGTGATACTCTGTTTCAAAATAAAGAATATAAAAATGGGGGGGGCTGTAGCTCGGAGGTATAATGCCCCTGGGTTCAATTCCCAGTACGGGGAGGGGGGCTTTCTTAAGCACCACTGGCATCATCCCATGCAAGATGTGTGTCTTATGTTTTGTTTGTTTGCTTGTGGTTTATAGTGCTGGGGATTGAACCAGGGCCATTCACATGATAGGCAAGTACTCTACCAGAGGGCTACACTTCTGACTCCTCTTGTGTACTTCATACAAGTTTTATTAGCCCTCTTGCTTTGATGAGATGTTTTTTCTTACCTTTGTGCTACTTTAATTTTTTTTTTTTTTTTGGTGATACCTCTGAGCTATACACCACTTTTTGTTTATTTTGAAGCAGGGTCTTGCTGAGTTGCCCAGGCTGGCCTCGAACTTGTGATCCTCCTATCTCAGTCTTCCAATACTGGGATTACCAGTGTGGGCCTGGGATTACAAATGTGGGCCACCACTCCTGGCTTTTGCTACTTTTTGCTTAACTTTTTTTGTAGTACTGGGAATTGAACTCAGGGGCATACTCCGAGCTATACCCCCCAGCTCTATTTTTTATTCTTTATTTTGAAACAGGGTCTCACTAAGTTTCAAGGGCCTCACTAAGTAGCTGAGGCTGGCTGTGAACCCGAATCCTCCAGTCTCAGCCTCCCAAGTACTGGGATTACAAGCGTGTACCACCACGCCCAGCTTGCTTAACTTTTTGAACTTGGAAAATGTTAAAGATTTGGGGGGGGAATATGAACCCTGAACTATAAGGGTTTCTGGACTCGGTTGTATACAAGGTCTTCTGAGTTGAAGAAGTAAATTATAAGTGAGCACAGATATGAGTGTGGGTGAGTGACTTGCAGACTAAAGAGGGCTGTGGTGTAGGACACCTAGGACACTTCAGTGCTCAAGGAAGAACAGGTGTCTGGGTAATGAGTGAAAGTGAAGAAACCAGTGAGGCGATGAGTAGAAAAGAGTAAGTTCTGGGTTGGGTTTGAGGATTTACAAAGTGACTAATGTGTATAGGCTTGCCCCACTAAATAGATGTGAGTCTGGGAGACCTCAGGTGGGTTTCATGTATCTCCGTCATTTTGTGCTCACCTCTGCCTTTTCATACCACAGGGTGCTCAGGGAAAGAACCAGAGTCGAAAATCAAACCAGATCTTGTAGCTTAGGGTCTCATAGAATGTGACAGAAAACATGTCTTATTTTTCTTTGATTTGAAAAAGAGGCTCTAGAGCTTGGTTGGAGGGAGGGCTCCGAGTTAGAAAATTTAGATTAATCAAATGATTAACTAAGTCTTTGTGTCTTTGATTGCAGTGTAGTTATAGAAGAGTCATTCAACAACGCAAATTGAAAGATGGAGCCAGAGAGAGAGAATACAAAAGAATGACCAGGGGAAATTGATAGCTAAGTATAGATTGTAGTATCTATTCTACTTTGAAAATTCTTTTAACAACTGAGTATTTCACCTTCATGATCCCCTTAAAGATATCTTTTGTTTTATTCAGATTCTGTGCATTCGTGGTCAGGAAGGAAGGAAGAAGTCAGGAAGGCACACTGGCTAATTTAAAAACAAGATAAAAGCCGGGCGTGGTGGCGCACGCTTGTAATCCCAGCATTTGGGAGGCTGAGACCGGAGGATCTGGGTTCGCGGCCAGCCTCAGCTACCTAGTGAGGCACTCCGCAACTTAGTGAGACTCAGTTTCAAAATAAAGAATAAAAAATAGGGCTGGGGGTGTAGCTCGGAGGTAGAATGCCCCTGAGTTCAATTCCTAGTGCCACAAAAAAACAAAACAAAAAAAACAAGATAAATAGCTCTATGCAGTGTAATGGGAGGGGAAGTACTTTGAAGCGATATATATATATATATATTTTTTTTTTGTGGTACTGGGGATTGAACCCAGAGGCATTCTACCTCTGAGCTACACCCCCAGCCCTATTTTGTATTCTTTCTTTATTTATTTTTTGTGGTACTGGGGATTGAACTCAGGGGGATTCTACCTCCGAGCTACACCCCCAGCCCTATTTTTTATTCTTTATTTTGAAACTGAGTCTCACTAAGTTGCGGAGTGCCTCACTAGGTAGCTGAGGCTGGCCGCGAACCCGGATCCTCCGGTCTCAGCCTCCCGAATGCTGGGATTACAAGCGTGCGCCACCACG
>PVLC010023360.1:0-25713 GCA_004027655.1 Graphiurus murinus
GGGCCAGTGACCAACCCAGGGACTCACCCCCTGGACTTGCCTGCCGCCCCAACCCCCAGCCGCTCTCCGGCTCCGTGTTAATCAACTGCTGCACGCTGCTGTAATTGGCGGTGTAGACCGAGCCTGGCGGAGGACCGGCGGGCGGCGCAGGGGCGGGCGAGGGGCTTAATTGCAGGGCTTCGGTCCGCAGTCTGGGCCGCAGCTTCTGGGGGAAGGAGACAGGCCCCTTAGCTCCGCAGGCCTGGCTTTGGAAGAAGCCAAAAGGCCTTTGGGTCGGTATTTGGGGGTCCTTTCCCTGGAAACTGGGTTGGGGGTGTTGCACCCCAGCAGGGGTGCTGGTGGAGGAGCAGGGGAGCGTGCCTTCCGAGAGCTGCAAGAAGGGGACAAATTCCAAACTCCCTACCCCAACTTCAGAGGCCTTGGTTCTTCTTGACCTAAACTCCTCCCTTGTTCTGACCACCCCTTGCTCCCCTTTCTGCCGCCCCCGTCACCCCCCTTCCTGTATCCCCAGGGCGCTCCCACCCTAGGGAAGAATGTGCCCTCCTAGCGCACCCTTGCCATGGTAACGGCACACCCCCACCCCCGCGCACCACAGCGGCCCGGCCTGGCCCCGCGGGCGGCGAGAAAAGGCGGGGGGGGGGGGGGGGGGTGCCTCCCAGCCGGGCGGACACACCTCGGCTGCCCTGGTTGCCACAGCAACCGGGACGTTTTGAAGTGCGCAGCCACCAAGTAGCAAAGGGCTCTTTACAGGACCCCTCAGCCCTCCAACCCACCAGCCGAGGACCCCAGCTCCAAGGAGAGACACCTCCCCCAACAACACCAAGAACGAGGTCCAGAGCGGAATAGTGGAGCGTCCCCGGTTTCCACACGCAGCGTGTCCAGCAGATACAAGCAGCCCGAGGGCCCCAGAGTCTGGAACCTGAAAAGGGATCCCCTGCCGCCAGCCTGTCCCCCTCCCCCAGCAGATCCCCAGGGGGCGCTGGCAGCGGGAAGCCAGGGAAGGGCCCGGAGGCGCACAGGCCCCACAGCGGGGCGGTGATTACAGGGACCTGTCCCTCCCGCCCCCGGCTCCCACTCTCATTAAGTCATTTTTTCCCCTGTTGGAAAGTCCCCGTGCCTTGAGCGCAGGAGCTGGGGCGACCGCAGGCAGCTGCCGGCAACCACATGAGAAGGGGGGAGGGGAGGGGGCCGCGACCAGGGCCTGGCCACTCTCCAACGTGGAAGGCCCCCTGCGGGGGGTGACGGAGGCGGGGGGGGGGCATTAATTCGGGGGATGGTGGAGGGGGGCGCCTGGATGGCCTCACCTCTCTTCTCACCGGGGCACTCCTGGCAGGTCCCAAATCTACCTTTGAATGCCTCTTCCCTCCCCAGGGTTCAGGTCCCATCCCAGCTTGGCTGCCTCTTCCTGACCCTTAACCCCACCATTGCCTGCGGATCTGTCCACCGCCCTCATTCTCTCTTCCTTCCCTTCCTTCCTCCTTTTGGGACAGCATGGGCTCCATTAGGCTGTACTACTTCTGTCTGCAAAAGGTGACTTAGTGGTGTCCATCAGATGGAAGGTATTGGGGACAAGAGAGATCTCTCCACTTCGTGACTTCCGGCCATGTTCTGCTTCCATTTCCAAGTCTCACCCTGGTTCTGCCCCCAAGGTCCTGGCAAGTCCTCCTTCCCCTCTGGACTCCACCTTCCCACTTAATTTCAACCCATTTCTCCTATTTCTAATTAACACACTGATTCCAGCTTCACCCTTCCGTGAGTATGCAGAAGCCTAGCGCCACTTAGGTCCTATTGTCCCAACCCTCACCATCTCCACATCTTCCTCTAGGGTCCTCACCAAGCCTCACATACCCCTTTCTCATTGTGGGTCCAGCCTTGGTCCCAGAACTCAGCTTCTGGCCCACAGAGGAAATGGAGGGTGGGCGAAGCAACCTCTATTTGTCCCTTTCCCAACTCTTCCTCCCCTTCTTTATGGGTCAGGCTAGCATAGATCAGATCCCCATGACTTGACTTAGTAGAGCATGCCCCTTCCCTACAACTCGGCGTCCGGCCTGCTGCCCCACCTGCCACCCACCCTTCCCTCCAGAGGCAGCATGCTTTGCAGTTTTGCTGCTCCTACCTTAGCCCCTCCCCACCCCCGTCTTGCATAAGCCTGGAAAGCGGATGAGGGTGAGGCCAAGGCTAGTGCAGGAGTGGACAGTACTGGGGGTGGGAGGGCCCCCTCCCCGCCAGGCCTCCCAGTCCCCTGGTGACTCTCCTCCTCCTTGGGATGGGAGGAAGGGGACCGAGAACCCAGCCCCCACAGCTCTTTCCTGGGTGAACAAGAGGAAAGGAATGAGGCAGGTGTGTCTGGCTGCTCCAGCCTACCCCTCCTCCCGGGGGACTCTCACCCGCCTGCCAGTGGGGCTGTCTCTAGGGGGATGGGGAGAGAAACCCGGCTCTCCACCCAGGCAGTCTTTGGAAGGGCTGTTGCCTTAGGCGTACCTGGGAGCTGCTGGGGTACTGGCATGAAGACAGGGAGCTGAAGGCTAGCTAGTGAGGGCACCTCTCCTACTGGAGGGCCCCCCGGGGGGTCACCCCTAAGAGCCACCTATCCTTCTCACCACCCACCCAGGGATAAGGAGACATGGGACAGGGGTACAGAAGTAGAGGGGACCCATGCCCAACAGTAATTGAGGAAGGAACAAGACTTTGTCCTTGTCTGGGTCGTGAAGAGGGGCGCTATTCTGAAATAAACTAAGGCAGCCAGCCGGGTGCCCAAGCATGAGTATCGGGAGGCCTGGCTGAAGTAGGTGAAGCAGAGCTCATTCCTGAGATCCTGAGGGTCAGATCTGAGCCAAGGAGAATGCAACTCTGAGCCAGACTGGCAGCTCAGGAGTGTCCTGGTGGGTGCACAAGGGCAGAGAGGGATTATCAACTGCTAAGGGGCACCCTGCACTGGGGCTCTGGGGGCAAGAGAGGCCCAGGAAACCCAGACCCCTGAGCCTTACTTATACACCCTGCCTCTCCTGCTGGACCTGAGAGCCACCAGATCCAGACAGTGAGTCTGCAGGCCCTCCCCCACCACCCTCTTCCCAGCCGCACCTCCTGGCCCCACCTGCTCCCCGGGGCGCTGGGCCGGGTTGAGCTGGGTCTTGCCCAGGATTATTCCTCTCAGAGTGCCTCCTGTCTCTACCAACGGTTGCTGCTGGGCACGGCCACTCGTCCTGGCTTGTGGCAGAGGGCTCAGGCACAAAGTGGGCGGTGAGAGCTCTGGCACCAAAGGCTCTGGATCCAGCCCTTTCTCAGACATCTCCACGGCCTCCATGCAGCCCAGGCTTTGTCTCTGGTTTGGAAGTGGTTGCAGCCCCCTAACTGTTGTCTTGTCTAGCTGTCACCTTGTCCCCCTTCAAAGCCAGTTCGGCATACAGCAATCCATGTGAGACCCTTATCATCATGACACTCCCTTGTTTATGACTCTCTGCAGGTTCCCATTCCTTTATTCATGTATTTGTTGTACTTGGGATTGAACCCAGGGGCATTCTACCTCTGAGCTATACTCCCTGGCCTTTTTTTTTTTTTTTTTTTTAATTTGAACATATGGTCTCAATAGGTTGCTGAGAGTCTTGCTATGTGAGTGAGAGGATGTCCTTGAACTTTCAATCCTCCTGTTTCAGCTTCCCAAGTACTGGGATTCCAGGCATGTGCTACCACGCCTGTTTTCCCCATTCCATTTATTTATTTATTTATTTTTGCAGAAATGAGGATTGAAGCCAGGGGCATTCTACTTCCAGGCTACACCCTCAGCCCAATGTTTTATCCTTTATTTTGAAACAGGGTCTCACTAAGTTGCGGAGGGCCTCACCTAAGTAGCTGAGGCTGACCTCGAACCCAGATCCTCAGGTCTCAGCCTCCCTAGGACTGGGATTATAAGCACATGCCACCATACCCCGCTTTCCATTCCTTTTAAACACAATCCTTAGCTAGGCCTAGAAAGCACATGATGTCACTTTTGCTCACCCTTTGAGCTCCTCTCCTGCCCATGGGCCCCTAGATTCCTTCACTCCAGTTGCAAAGGCCTCTCACTTTTCTTCCAACAGGTAGAGGGCTCTACACTCAGAGCTTCTGCATCCCCCAGGTCCCTGCTGTAAAGCCTTCCCCCTCCATCTCTGCAGGGCTCTCTTTTCCATCTGGCAGGTATCAGCTCAGAGAGGCCTTTCCAGACAGGTGGTTTCATGAGCAGGGGCCCCGCTCCCCACAAATCACTGTACACCAGGCACCCTGCTTCATTTTCTTCATGCACACAGCATTGTCTGAAATGACCTTGTTTTTGTATTTACTGGTTTATTGTCCATCTCTCTCATGGAGAATGTAAACTCCAAGAGGGCAGGTGCTATGTCTCATTCACATCTGTATCCTTGCCATTGCTCCCCCCCAGAGAGTTCCCAAAGAGAGTGAAAAATAAATACCGGTTACAAGAATGAGGAGGGGAATGATAAGGGGCAGAGGCCCGTGGGCGAGGGTGGCAGGGGCCTTTATAGAATTACTTCAGCTCAGGCATGTCCATTTCTTCTTTTTTAATCTTCCTGCCCCTGCCCATCAGCCTCCATTCCCTCCCTCCCACTCCAGGGGAAGGGGAGAAAGGATGGCCTGGAGACCAGCCTGAGGCTGTCGGTAAGGTGGGGAGAGAGGGCAGTCATCAGCCAACGGAGCCGGCTGAGCAGGAAGCAGAGAGGCCAATCAAGCTCCCACAGAAGCGAGCTGTGGGGGTCGGACCGGCCTAGACTGCCCCTTAACGGCAGACCCTCCGGGCTGGCAGGTCCCTTTGGGCCCACCTCCTCTCCCAGGCGGTGCCACCGGCCCAGATCGCAAGCGACGGGGGGCCAGGCCCCAGGAGGGGAACCTTTCTCGGCCGCTCACTTGCAGACGCTGACCCACTCGGTGATGCGGCACTCTTCGCAGACCACGAAGCAGCACCAGTGGAAGCGACAGTGGCAGCGCTCGCTGCGCGTCTGGCGCAGGATGTTGTGGCCCCGGCCGCAGCACATGCTGCCGCAGCCATCGGGGCCCGCGCTGCTCTTGTTGCACAGGCGGCCCACGGTGCCCGCGGAGTCCAGGCGTGGCTCGCGCTCGCAGAAGTCGGGCGACTTCTCGAAATAGACCAGGTCAGCCGGGCTGGCCCGGCGGCGCGGCCCCGGAGCGCCCGGGGCGGGCGAGGGTGCCCCCGCGGGGCCGGGCTCCAGCTGGCCGCCGTTGCGGTTGTGCGGCCGGATGAGCGTGGCGCGGTGGAAGCGGCTGCGCAGCAGCGCCCCCACGGCGCGGAACTCGGGTGTCACCTGCCAGCACGTCTTGAGCTGGCAGCTGCCGGACGTGCCGTGGCACTTGCACTTTCGCCGCATGTTCTCCATCACCGCCTGCGGAAGGAGGCATCGTGAGGGGTGACGCCGGGGCCGCGCCCATAGTACGGAAGAGCAGGCCGAGGCCGAAGCAAGGCCCCGGCAGCTCCGAGCTCCTCTGCCCGCTGTTCTGCCGCGCTTCCATCCACCTCCCAGGAGGCTGGGCCTGGGGGATTCCCTCCTTCCGGATCCCCCCTTCCTCTGCGGCCTTCCCAGCAGCTGCAGGGGGCCCGTGGGGCTGGAGGCTCTTGCTTCCTGAGGGGGGAATCCCAGATCTTCAGGGAAATTCCCTCTTTCCACCCCTGGGGTAGAGGCCAGGAGCAGGGGGCTGCCAGCCCCATTACATCCGGGCCCCAAAGTCTCTGGCCTTCCTCCAGGCTGTGAGCCCGGCTTGCAGTGTGTCTGAGAAAGCCCCACTCCATCACTCCAACCCCTTGGGCTCTTTGTAGGAGCCCAAAGGAGGAGGGACGGGGCCAAGGCTAGGACTCAGTCTGCCCTGAGTGCCCAAAAGGATCCATTTGCTACCTGAATACCCAGAGGAACCCAGAGAGGGTCAGGCTCTCAACATGTGAAAGTGGACAGAGGTTCCCAGACCCCCGAGGGAGGTCAGGGGAACATTACCTGCCCCCCCACCCAGTCTTAACCTGCTCTATAGTCTCCACTCAAGAACCTCTTGGCATTGTGCTCACCAGAGCCCACACAGGAGGTCGGCCTTATCCTCCTTTCCCCCACTCCATTCCAAAAGCACTCTCTGGACTGGGAGAGCAAAGCTCTGGGCCCCCCAAAGCTGGGCAGGAGTGCCCTAAGAGGAATCCCCTCTTCCGGGTGGGTCTTAAAGGGCTGCACAGCTTGCATGTGCAGCCCGAGTGGTGTCAGTCCCACGTGGGAGCCAGCCCCTTGCCTCCCCAGGCCAGCAGCTCCAGAACATCTGCTTCCCACAGGCAGCAGCCATTAATTAACCAGTTTAACGAGGAGGAGGAGGAGGCACTGTTGGTACCGGCTGGGATGGTATCGAAGCTTGGGAAAGGAGCTGCGTGCACAGGGCAGGGCCGGGTGGGAGTTGGACTGGACCTGAGGGTGGGCGTGCCTCGGTTTACCCCGCCTCTAAGTCAGGATGAGAGTTGCTGAATCAGCTGGGAGTCTTTGTGGAGGAAGAAGATGAGCTGGAGTGGGTGAAGAGGTTAAGGGAAAGGGGAGTGGGGTGGGGAAGGTTCCAGCCACAGAGAGAGGGGCCAAGCTAGGGATTCCGACCAGGGAAGCTGGAATCCTGAGGAAAAGAGAGTGCTGAGCTACCGGGAGGGCAACAGAGTGCAGCCTCCCTGCTGTGTGTGCTGCTGTGCCTGGAGACCTCCCCAGGGGGTGGGGGGGGAAAGGAGCACAGGCTCCCGAGCTCAGCTTCCTGGGGATGGGTCCTGCCTCTACCACTTTCTCACTAGTTGCATCAGATTGGGCAAGATTCTTCGCGAAATTTGGGCAAGATTCTTCGTGAAATTTGTGCCTCCGTTTCCATATCTGAACACAATGTTAATAATAGTGTTCAGGTCATAGGTAGTTAACTGTAAGGATTAAATAGGCTAATATGCAGTAAGGTGCTCAAGACAGTGCCAAGCACACAGTAAGCACTCAATAAATGCAGGCTGTTGTTCCTTTCCTTCCTCGCTTCTCCTTTTTATTTATTTATGTATTCCTTTAATTTGTTCTGAATGAATGACCTCTGAGATAGTATGAGCATTCCAGGGCAGGGGAGAATGGAGGAAGGCATTCCTAACACAGTTCAGGAATCCCTCCTTTTGGACAAGGAAAGGAGGTTAGAGACCCACAAACCATGAAACATTAGAGCTGGGAGGACCTGATGATCTAATCCACCCTTCTTGCTCCATAGGGGAGGAGTTAGGGGGAGTTAGGGCTCTTCTGATAGCAGCCCAGCTGTTCAGCAGGGGGTGTGCTGATGGGGGGGAGGGGTTGTTTCATCTCTGTATTTTGCAGGCCTAATCCAGTGCCTGGCACCGAGTAGGTCCTCAAGTAATGCTTGCTGACTGAATTAGGAGGGGACAAAGAGAAGGTCACTGTGTTGGGTAGTGTGGTCCCACACTGAGAATTGGCCTGAGGGAGGGACAGGGCCCCGGGCAGAGGGATTTGGAGCTGGCTTAGGGGGCGGGGCTCTCACCTGCCTCCCGACTCGGTTGTTGTGGAGCCTCATGCGCGCGTGGATGTCTCTGTGAGGCTCCCGGGAGTCCAGAAAGTCCTTAGAGAAGCGCTCCCCAAAGCCCACGTCCGGGCTGCAGCCGCTCCACTCCCAGGAGTCCTGCAGGCCGGGGCTGGCAGGGGGCAGGGCCGGGTGTTCCGGGACCCCGTGGCTCAGGCCTTTCCCGCGCTGCAGCGCGTCCAGCTGGAGGCGGTGCAGCTTCCTACGGAAGGCCTCCTCGTCCCCGCGCCGAGAAGCGTCGCAGCCGCAGGCCTGAAGTTTGCCCAGGGCACAAGCGTTGGACACCGCGTGCACCACCCCCGCTGCAGCGATGGCGTAGGCGAAAGCGCTTTCTCGGAAGCCTGCAGTTGGAGACCAAGAAAACACAACTCTGAGGGGGTCTCGACATCCCATTCCCCTGCCTACCCTGCCCAACCTGGTCGTCCAACAGAGGAGAAACTGAGGCCCAGTATGAGGGAGGGTCTGGTACTAGAGCACAGAGTCAAAGAAGGGCAGGACTTGCTCGCACCAGTAGCCAGGCATTCTGCACACAGGTCTTCCCGATAAGGCTCTTGTTACATTCCCTTTCCCTTTTCATTACCATCACCCAAGCAAGCTCAGAATTTCTATGTCTAGATCTCTCCTCTAGGGCAGAAAGTACCTGGTAAACACATTCTTTTAAGATCAGGGATTTAATCTATTACCTTTCATGGTGATATCTGCAATTTAAAAATAGCCTGTAGAAAGAAGGCAAAGTTTAACCTAAAGAATAAATTACCAGTAATGGAATTCCAGGCCCCAGGAGATGCCAGTGGGCAGGAGGATAAGTAAAAGAAGATGGCCAGCTCCTAAAGTGCCCCACCCCTGAGACTGCCTGCCTGCCAGGTGTGCCCACTTTAGGCCCAGCCCAGAACACTGTGTGTGTGTGTGTGTGTGTGTGTGTGTGTGTGTGTGTGTGTGTGTGTGTTACTGGGGATTGAACCCAGGGACATTCTACCTCTGAGTTATACCCCCAACCCTATTTTTTTTTTAATTTTGAAATAGAGTCTCTCAATAGGTTGATGAGAGTCTCACTACTTGCTGAGACTGTTCTTGAATCTACGATCCTCCAGTCTCAGCCTCCCAAGTACTGGGACTACAGGTGTGTGCCACCATGCCTGGTTCCAGAACTCTTCTTGATTGTTCTCATCCTTGTCTAGGACATGCCTGAGAGCCACTTAGAAATGGGCCCCACCCAGCCACCCTGCCCGTGGTCTGCCAGGTCAACTGAAGGGCTGGGGAGCACCTGGCCCTGGGTTTATCGTGTGTGTTGTTCACACACACACACACACACACACACACACACACACTTTAGGTCAGCTGAAGACATTTGAAGGATGAGAGAAGTGAACCCAAGTGAACTCCTAAATGGAGTCTGGCATATATTAGTGTTAAAAACAGGGGGAACGCTGGGAGTGGTGGCACACGCATGCCTGTAATCCCAGTACTTGGGAGGCTGAGACAGGAGGATTGCAAGTTCAAGGACAGTCTCAGCTATATGGGGAGATTCTCAGCAATCCTAGTGAAACCTTGTTTCAAAACAAAAAAATAAAATTGGCCTGAGGGTGTAGGTTGGAGGTAGGATGCCTCTGCCATTCAATCCCTAGTACCACACACAGAGACATGTAGGGAGCAGAGGAGAAGAAAGAAAACAGGGGGAAGACACTTTCTGCCAGCTGCTCTGGAGGGGTAAGGAGTCCCCTGACTGAGCTGTTCCAAGGGGTCCTGGTGGGCTTGTCCACACTGCTTTCCTCCTCAGTATTCCAACCTAAGCTATCCCCCTGGGAGGGTCCTACACCTGCAGCAGGGGGAGGCTTACAGAAGTAGGTCCAGACCTCAGGCTACTTCTTGCTTCATCTGTAACTGAGAATGGCTAAGAACAGTTCGTGGTACAAGGCTCCAGCCAGCCTGTGGACCCCAAAAGAGGGCAAATGGTGGGAGAAGTCAGGAACAAGAACAGCCTCCACACAAGAGAATCCACCTGTGCCACCAGGGACCCTTGTGGGAGAAACCTAGCACCTGGAGGGAGGCAGATGACCTGGGGGGTGTGGAGGTCGAGGGGGAGGCCAGAGGTTCAGAAGAGGCAAAGACTCTGGGTCCTTTCACCCAGCATTGAAGACTGGGAGGACTTGCTCTCTGAGGCCGCACAGACCCTAAAGAGCCAACCAGGAGGAACAGAGACTACCCTAATCCTGATCCTGCCCAGACAAATAATAATGATAAGACAAGATGGTTTATAGTTGAGAACTGATCTCTGGAGCCAGACTGCCTGGGTTCAATTCTTGGATCTTCCACTTAGGGATTGCTAATAACTTTGTGACCCTGGCTAAGTGACTTAAGCTCCCTCTGCCTCAGTTTCCTCATCCGTAAAACAGTAATTATTATCTGCTTCACTGTTGTTCCAAGAATTAAGCGAGTTATTAATTTTAAAATGCTTCAAATTGTGTCTTACTCATAGTAAGTACTACATAAATATTAGCTCTGTGTGTATTCGTGTGTTACTGAGGGTTGAACCCAGGGGCATTCTTCCTCTGAGCTACACTCCCAGCCCTACTTTTTTATTTTGAAACAGAGTCTTACTAAATTGCTGAGGTTCTCCTTAAGTTGCTGAGGCTGGCCTCAAACATGCTATCCTCCTGTCTCTGCCTCCTAAGTCCTGGGATTACCAGCATGTGCTTATTGAAAATTCTTCCTGGTGTCATACTCCTGCATTTTCAGGTCATTATTTTTTAATTTTACCCTGATCAGAGACAGAGCCCCACAGCTTTTTTTTTTTTTCTTTTTTTTCTTTTTTTTTTTTTTTTCAGTACTGGAGATTGAACTCAGGGGCGTCTACCTTCGAACTATACCCCCAGCCCTATTTTTTATTCTTTATTTTGAAACCAGGTCTCACTAAGTTTCAGAGTGCCTCACTAGGTAGCTGAGGCTGGCCGCAAACCCGGATCCTCGGATCCTCGGGTCTCAGCCTCCCAAATGCTGGGATTACAAGCGTGCCATACCACACCCGGCCCCCACAGCTTTTGACTCATTATAAAATCATTTGGGCTACTGGGAATCCCTGAAGCAGACTCCCTATTTTCTCTTTCAAGACCTTTTTCCATAGGTACTTAGTTAAAAGCTGACAGAAGGGGATGTGGATTGGAGACTTCAAAGGAGATCCTGGGAATTGACAGAAGCTGCAGGGGAGCAGAAACTGCTCTGGAGTAGTGGGATGAGGAGGTGGGCTGAACTCAAGTCCCTGGGAAGTGCACCCTGCATTTATCCTTCCTTTTATCTTTGGAACTCTAAGCACTTCTCTTGCTAGAGTAGTCATTGGCCTGCCCTAGGACACATGGCAATACTCAAGCCTCCAGAGGCAGCCCAGACCTCAGCTTTCACCCCCTCCCATACCCCCACCACCACCAGACACACAGGCACTATGCAAAATGGAGAAGCCCAAGGTCACAGGGTTAGGAAGCTGGACCCACACCCTACTTTCCCAGCTCCCTGACGGCAACTTTCTGCTGAAGAGCTGGCTCCAAAGGATTTGTGCTACCAAGAAAACATCCCAAGTAATGTGGACCCTGTCCACAATTCGCATCAGGAAAGAGCAAGAGGCTGGCCCATCTTCCAAGCTCTGCCACATTCAAGGGCTGGCCTGGAGGAATCAGGAGAAATGTATGCCACAACCTGCAGAGAACACCCCTACCTCCGTGCCACTCAAGACACCTTTCCCTACACCATCCCATGGCCTCTGGCAGCTGTCACAGCCTCATGTAGAAATGACCAGGCAGGGCCTGTGTGACCACCTTCTGCTCCAAGCATGCAGGCCTCTGAGAAGTCCAGCCCACTAGGTTGGCTCCCAGCTCCCATTCAGGGCCCCAGTTTCGGTCCTGGCCCCGACTGTCTGGGGCAGACGCAGGCACTCTGCCATCTGGCCAGCTGGAGGGGGAGAGGGTGGGGCTATGGCCAGCTGGGCTGCCTGAAGCAGAAGGGGGGGGGCTCGTTAAGATGCACAATTAGCCGCCCTGCCTTTGATCTGGGACAGGGACTGCCAGCATCTAAGTGGAGTCAGCTGCTGCTACAGGCTGCAGCCAAGGCCAGGCCAGGGCTAGGGGTGTAGACTTGGAGGGCAGGGGCAGGGGGGTGTTGAGGAAAGGGGATGGGGTAGGGCAGTGGGAACTAGGAAGGGTTAGAGAAGCTTTGTCTCTGCCCATTCAAGTCGAGGAAGGAGGGAAGGGGAAAGGTCTGGTTTCCATTCCCTCCTTGCAAAGGGTCTGTTCATACTCTAGTGCCTGGGAAGAGAGCAAGAGAGTGAGGATGAATTGTGTGTACGTGGGACCACTTAGGCTTCACAACGGGGCTACACTTTTGCATAAACATGGATAGGTGTGTGTGTGTGTGTGTGTGTGTGTGTGTGTGTGTGTATCGATTTCATTTCCTGGGGAACACTCCCAGGCACTGGCTCACTTCTGGGCACAAGGTGGGCGCTCACATTGGCCTTGAAGCTTGAGAAGCAGTATAGCAGGGGGTTGGGTGCAGCTCTAAAGTCAGTTGGCCTGCATGGAGTCTTGGCTTTTTTTGCTTATTTACAAGTTGGGTGACTGATGAAGTTATCAACCTCTCTTAGCTTCATTTATAAAATAAGGATAATAATAGGAACTACCTCATGGGAACTGTTTGAGGGCTTCTAGGTGTGGGTAAAGTGTTTTTAGAATGATGCCCAACACACAGCAAATGCTTAGTGCATGCTAGCTAATTAATTGGGTGTCCTTATAGGTCCTAATAGGACCTTAGGAAATCCTGGGATACGTTTGTCCCTCACTTTCCCCAATTAAGCCATCACATACCCTAAACCCAGGAAGCCTGGGCATAAGACCATGACTCCCTGAGAAGGTGGATGTAACAGGTAGGTCTAAAAAGGCAGAGCCCGACCTGGTTCCCTCTGGGCTGAGAGCCTGGCTTGCTTTCCATCCATTCTAAATGGGTCTGAGCTGTAGGGCAGGCAGTGCCCACACTGTGCGGGAACTGCTTCACTAATCTGCTGTGCTCCTCTCCATTCCCACCTCCCATAACCACCGAGCCCAGCCCCCAGCAGCCCTTCCTCAAAACTCCTTCTGGTTCCCACCTGTGAGAGATGGGGGGGTTCTCTATTCCTCACCTAACAGATATTCTACCCAGCACCCCACCCAGGCAGCAGCCTTTCTGGGTCCCCAGTACCTAAAGCTGGGGATACCAGTGCCCTTGTCACTTGTCACCGCTCCCCTTGGGCTGGGCAAAGCAGCCAACATGGGCTTGGAGCACTCCCACCCCTTTTTTCCCTAACCTCTAGCACCCTGGAGGCCCCCACTCCTGTCCCCACCCTCCCTCTGGGCTCCAGCACCCCTCTTCGGCAGGGTAAAGCCTGATGACAGCCCCAGGCGTGTCCACCTAAGGTGCTCAGGTACCTTTGTCCCCTCCCTCCTTCATCAGGCCCAGCCCTCCAGCCCAACCCATCTCAGCAAAGGTGTGCGGACCATAGAATGACTGTAGCGGCTTTAAGGAAGGCCCAAGGGACCACCTTCCCCAGGCAGCCTCTGAAATTTAAACATGGCAGATCCCACTTTCAAAGCAACCCACTGGCAGCCTGGGTCAGAAGAAGGATCAGTCCTCTCCCTCCACCCCATATTCCACTTGACGGACACTAAGGTCCCCTGACCCACAATGGACAATCCATGGCTTGAAAAGAAGGGCGACTCAGAGCAGGAACCAGACCGCCCGGCGCTGGATGCCACCAAGAGTGCCCTCATAGGTTTCAAATTTGGAGAAGTGGACCAAAATGGACCAGGAAACAACCCTGGCGGAGGGTGGATCCCGCTGTGGAGAGGGGCAGGGGTGGCTAGGCGGAAGTCGTCCCCTCTGAAGAGGGAGGGGTAGAAAGGAGGTGTTGCAAGAGCAGCGGGGCGCAGAAGCCAGGGAGGTAGGGCGGGGTTCCCAGGCCGAGCAGGAGCCCAGCCCCCCTGGCGGAGCCGGGAGCCGCGGTCCCGCCCCCTCCCCGCGCTGGGCGCCGCCCCGCCCCGGCTAGCCCCGGCAAGTCTCCCCCCTCCCCGCCCGCCCCCTAGCCTCTCTCCCCACCGTCCCCCCAGCTCACCTCCTGCTTATTAAACTGCAGGTGAACCCAGGAGCGCCTGGCGCCGCGCCAGCCCCTCGCGGTTCCACCACTCCGAGCTCGCCCCCAAGTTTCAAAGACCCCAGTTTCTTCGTCAGGCTGCGCAGGCCTGACCGGTAGAGCAATCAGGACGCCTGAGTTCACTCAGTCTAGAGGGAACAGGAGGACCCGAGGGGACACCGAGGCGGGGCAGAAGGGTGACAAGCCTTCCCTGCCCCGCCTCGCCCAAAGCGGCAGGGGTGAGAACTCAACGTCTGCCCAGGTCCCCAGGGAGCGGAAACCCACCAGGGGGCTTGGGGGCCCGAGGGTCTCGGGGAGACGCGGCTGCGGGGAGAGTGGATGACCTAGAAGCCCAAAGGAGGGAGCAGGCGCGCGGCGGCAGTGGGCGCCCGCCGGGCCAGGGCCCGGAAGATGCTGAGGCCTGCCACTTGGTGTAACGCGCGCGGGCGCGGGGCGGGGAGGGGCGCGCCGCCCTGGCCTGGCCAGCCTGCGGGCCGGGGGTCCAGGGTAGCAGTCCCTGGACGGCTGGAAGGACTCGGGTGGCGCAGGGCTGGCGGGTGGGCACGAGCCCCGGCAGGGGGGGCGCCCTCTCGGAAAACTGCGCGGCTGGGGCCGGGAGCCGTCTGCCGCGGCCCGCGGGGATTAGTTCGCGGCTGCATGCCGCCACACGCGTCGGGCTGGGCTCCGCTGGGTAGAAACAGCGCCCGGGGCGCGCGGGGGAGGGAGGAAGGAGGGCGCGGGGGCGGGGCGGGCGGCCTGGGGTTGGGCTGGGGGAGGCTGGGGTGGCCCCTGATTTGGGGGCCCAGGGGATGCAAGCAGGGGTACTGGTGAAAGGGAAAGCCCTGGCTTTCTGAGTTCTTTCTAAAGATGAGGCACACAGGAGCCTGGCTCCCTCGGAAGCTGAGGCCCCAAGGCTACTGGGTATACAGGTACCGGTGTTCCTCCACTGTCAACTAGAATTGGACAAATCCCAAGAAACCAGGGCCACCAGGTCCTCACACTGTCCACGCAGCAGAAAAGAGAGACAGATGCCCAGCTAGGCAAATCCAGGAGGCAGGGCCCTAAAGACCAGAGTCAAGGCCTAAGATACTAGAGAGAAAGTGCAGGAAGAGCGTGGCAGAACCTCCCGCCATCCCCAACCCTAGACACTCTAGGGTTTGTCAGGGTGGACCCTGGGTCACCCAGAAGCCAGAGGGAGGACAGGGAGTGGGCTGCGGCTCCTCTGAACTGTGAGGGGAACAGGGGTTGGCAGAGCCGTCAGGCCTGCTGGTTCAGAGCGACCGTGCACAAGCACGCACACACCCAGTGCTCTGATTCAGAGAGGGTTTTGGGGGTGGTGAGGATGACACAGAGGCTGGTGGTGTACCCCGCCAGCAGAGTCGCTGCATGAGTACAAATGATTTACCTGCCCAGACTTTCCCACCCGCACCATTTGGCAGAATGTTGCCCCTCTTCCTGACATCGCCCAGTACCTTCTTACAAATTCTCCATCCTAAGTGCAGTTTACTAAGTAGAGGGTACATCGAGGCAAGTGGTGGATAGGAATATTTCCTGGGCCTGAGGTGTGCAGTATCAGTGATAGCAAGATAACCAGGAGCCCAGGTCTCAGACACGGAACCTGCCACCCTCAGCCAGAACCACATCTATCCCATTTGCCTACCCCCTCCTGGCTTGTCTGAGACCAGAAAGAGAGGAAAGCAGCTTGGCTGGCAGGTGTGGGGAGGGGGGGGGACTGCCAGCTTGAGAGTGGATTTGGGGTGGCAGGCTGATAGGTTCCAGGGGGGAGGTGCTGGATGGGGGTGCAGGGGGAGCGGGAGGGGCAGCTACCTCTGCTGAAGATGGGACTCTCATAGGGGATCTTGTTTCGAGTCTCCAGGCTAGAGCAGTTCCAGCGCTGGTCCCGGAACTGGTGTTGGCACTCGTGGATGGCGATCTGGATGCCTTGGATGGCTGAGGCGGCCACATCGGGGTGACGCACGCACACCTCCATCTGCCTGCGGCTGAGGCCAGGCAATGTCAGGCACACTGTGTTGGCGTTGAGCACAGGCTCTGGAGGGGGGTGGAGGCCCAGGATGTCGTTGGGTGCTGACCTGCTGGCATGCGGGGTGGGTAAGCATTTTGGGGGGACCATGAAGGCCCCACTTAGTGTATCCAAAGGGCCATAATCACTGTCTGCTCCAACTCCAGCTTCTGAAGGTTGGCACATCGGTACACTCCTAAACATACCCGTTTCCTCAACCTCTGACCGTCATCCCCTCCAACACAACCCACCCAGCTGCACACCCACACAGGCAAACATGTGCAAACACACACACACACACACCCGCTATGTCTGTGCACACCATATTTCAAAAGCACATCCCAGGCACAGATGCCTGTATACCCAGGGTGCCCCAGAAGCTCTCTCCCAAGGGCATGCCCCACATGTCACAATCACACAGACACACTTCTGCACACATTGTGGTAGACACGCAGACCCAGGAACACTTAGATACATATACACTTAGACATAAAGCCACATACACAATCAAAGACAGTCACACACGTGTTTGTCTTAACATACCCAGGAGCTCTCACATTCTCACACATGGATACACCCAGACTGCTGGTACACACACACACACACACACACACACACACACACACTCACTCTCTCTTTCCAGCTGTAGTCTCTCACTCCTGGGATAGCCCTTCCCAGCACCCCCAGCTCTTGCTCCTGCCTGGGGGTGTTCTGCAAGGTGGAGCAAGGCAGTTGGAGCCTGCTTCCTGCCGGGTGGGGGTGGGGGTGGGGGTGCACTCCCCAGAGTGTCAGGGACTCCAGGCTGGCCCTCGAGCCCCACGTACACCTCTTCTCCAGGTAGCCTCTGTCACTCTCCTTGCACTGCCCATATTCTGTCACCAGTCCAACCCCTCCTGTGAGGGAGCTCACGGTCTTTCCTTGGGCACCGGCACTTTCCGGTGACCCTGCCCCTCCCTCATTCCAGGGTCCCTGCCCCAGCAGGAGCACCAGAGGCCCCTGCCCCGGGGGTCCCAGCTCCCCAGGAGGGCGGAGCGTGAGATGAGGGCTCACCTGGGCACGGCGGCAGCCAGCAGCAGTAGGAAGAACCGGAGCGCCCAGAGCGCCGGCCGCGGCTGGGGCCGGGGTCGGGGCCGCAGCCAGGGGCGAGGGTGGGCGCTCCCCATGGCGCGGGGGCCGTGACGGGACGGGTGGGGGGCTCACAGCCCAGTGGGACTGGCAAGCCAGGGGCGGCGACGCATGATCAGCTGGGGTCGGGGCGGCTGAGACACACGCCACACGGCTCCGACTCGACTCGGGTCACGGCTCCGGGAGCAGACGGCGCCCGCCTCCCCGCTCCATGGGGCAGCGCCCCGGGGCACCGCCCTCGGGGATGGGGTGGGGAGCGGGCGAACCGGGCACCTCCTGGCACAGGGGTCCGGGGAATTTCCCGAGGCCCCCTTGCGACAACTCCTGGTGCCTCTCAAGGGTAAGGGGGGCCCGGAGGTGCAGCGGGCTGGGGACTCGAAGCCGGGGCGCCCCCCGCCCCCAGCACAGCGCCGCGAGCCTGCGCTTCCGAGGTGTGAGAGACGCGCGGGGGGGGGCGGGGGGCGGCGCTGTCTGTGCCCGGCCCCACAGCCTGGAGAGTGACTGTCCCAGAGCTCTGCCGCCTCCCTTTCTACCCCCCCCCATGTAGTGTCTAAGGGCTCTACCCCACGTGACGTCACGACAGGGGAGGTGTGGAGGCGTGTTCGCTCCGGAGGCCACAGCGTCCGCTCGCTCGCTCGTGCAGAGGGCGGAGGAAGGAGAGGTGTTGGGGTCCCCGCACCCTGCCCAAGGGGATGCCTGTGCGCAGGGAGGGGGGTTCGGGGTGGAGGCGCTGGTTTGTGTGGGGAAGGTGTGTTACCGCGAGGTGTGTGTGCCTGGCTGAGCCGCAGCTGCTGGAGCGCCCCACCCTACCCCAGCACACACCTGCGGGGGCTGGAGGGGAGGGCTGGCCCTCCGTACCCTCCCCTACTTCAAGAGGGACTTCCCCCGCAGCCTGCATTGGGAGGCAGGTGTGGGGTCCTGCTGAGGGGGTTGGCAGCCTCTGGCTTCTCCTCTCCTTTGCCGTGCCACCTTAAACAGGTGCCTCCTGCTCCTGGAGACAGCCTCTGCCCTTTTTATGAAGGAGGCCCACCTCATCTGGTCAGTAAGCCAATAAAGGCAAACTGCCAGTCTCTACTAAGTTCCCCTTTGGGAGCCAAGCACCCTGGAGTGGCACATGCTGGAAGAAAGGATTAGAGAACATTTTAATCCTAGATGTGGGCTCTGAGGTCATCTTATTTAGCCCCTTTTATTGCACCAGAAAATACTGAGGCTCAGAGAGGGTCATGACTTTACTTAAGGTCACACAGCAAATTAATGGAACAGCTGGAACCGAATCCAGTTCTCCTGGCTTCCAGCAGAGCAGCTGTGGCTGTACTCTGAGTGCTGCTGGCTGGTGCCCCGCAGGTGCTCTAAGTTGTGCCCTGGCCCTGTCCACAGGTGGTTCTCTGGGACCCCTTACTTCTCTCCCGACTCTGGCTGAGCACCAGGTCTCTCGTCCACAGGGGGCAAGTGAGTCTGACCCAGGCAAAGGCCAGAAACCAGAGAGCTTGGGGGAAAGAGGTGCTGGCTTCTGCTTCTGGTTCTAACTTGGGCCCTGAGAACGAGTCCTGCTCCTGCCCTGACCTCAGCATCTCCCTCCATAAAGTGGGCACAAGCCTCCCACTCTAAACATGCACGTGTCTTGGTGCCCGCTGCCACCTTGGCGGGAAAGAGCCCCTCCTGGCTAAGGGACAGAACCGGCAGGGCCTCTGAGCTCAGAAACAAAAGGGGCTGGTTCCTGGAACTGCCCATCCTTGGGGACTCGAGGAGAAGGGAGGGGCTCCCTTGTCCCCACGCTGTCAGGTGGGGGGGGCGGCCTGTGCAACAGCAGGCTGACAGCATACCCCCGCCTTCCCCCATCTCTGCCGGCAGCCACTGCAGCTGTCAGGAATTAAGGGCTTGAGGCTGCTGGGGGTGGGGGTGGGGTGTTGGGGGCGCAGTCTGGCTGGACAGCAGGAAAACAGCCGGGGGCAGGAAGCAGACTGCGTCAGCCAGAGCCTTGTTTGACCCTAACCACCCCCTGTCTCCCCCCACACACACACACACTCCCCTAGCATTCTGCAGGAACAGGGATGAGGCAGCCTGGGACTAGTGTTTGGGAAGGAGGTAGGGACAGAGTAGGACCACACTCAATATAGGAAGGAGCCCAGGTGGGGAGAGGGCATCTGCAGGCAGGGGCATCAAGCTCCTGTGGCTGTTGAGGAAACTGAGTCCCAGAAAGGATTAGGAATAGGTCCAACACGACACAGGCAACAAGGCCATACTTAGGTGTGTTTTCCACACTTGATGCATCATTCGCATCCCCCGGGGTAGGCCACTGTGGAAAATACTGATTCCAGGCCCCACGCAGCTGAATCAGCCTGTCCACGAACAAGGCTGGAGGGGGCTGCATTTCTTTCTCTTTTTTTTTTTTCTCTTTTGGGGGTACTGGAGATTGAACTCAGGGGAATTCTACTTCCGAGCTATCCCCCCAGCCTTATTTTTTATTCTTTATTTTGAAACCAGGTCTCACTAAGTTACTGAGGCTGTCCCCTAACCTGAGATCCTCCTGTCTCAGCCTCCCAAGTACTGGGATTACAGCATGTGTCACCGGGCTGGGGGGGGGTTGCGATTCTAACCATATCTAGAGTATTTTGGTGGGGACCACCTTTGAGAAATGCGGATGATCTGGTTGAGCAGCTGATGTTCTTTCCTCTGGCCTCCCTGTGGCAAGGGGAGGTCTCTTTGCTCCCTACCGCCACTGTTAATGACATAGAGAGGTACAAAGGAGAGAGAGAGAGAGAGAGAGAGAGAGAGAGAGAGAGAGAGAGCAAGATTGATTCTCTTTGAAAACCCCTGGAGGCAAATAGTGATTCTCAAGGCTTGTGCCACCCTCCCCTCCCCCCGCATGGTTCTGGCCTGATGTCATGAGGGTCTGGGCGCGCCCAAGTCTGGGGCACCTCTCCTCAGTCTAGGGAGGAGAGGTTGTCCACACACAGGGCCTTGGTATGTATTGGAATGAGGCCCAGAGAGAGTGTGCAGCTGGGGCCCCTGCTCCAAGTGACCCGCACCATGGCCAACCCTCTAGGGACAGCCCCTAGTCCCTACCCCAGCCCTGCCCTGGGCCCTGGCCCTCGGCCCAGCCCCAGCCCCCGCAGCCGCCTGAGACCACAATTACAGGGGCCGCTGGGGGTGGGGGAGCCCGGAGGATGAAAGGCCTCTTGGAGAATGATTCCAGCTGTGGCTGCTCTGGAGGAGGTCAGGGGAAGGAGGAGTGGGGGGAGGCACGGGGTGAGAACAGGTGGGACCCTCACAGCCCCAATCTAGCCCAGTCCAGTTCCTGATGCTCAGCTGGAGAAGTCTGTCTTGATGAGGAGAGGGCCAGAGCCCCAGGCCAATCTGGGAGCTCTTTGTAAGGGGGAAGAGCTTGGTGCTTTCCCCTCCCCAGACTCCTGATCCCTTTGGCCATTGAAGGTGAAGGGGGACATTTCTGAGCCCTTGGTCTCAGGCTGATCCTGGGTCTTCTACCCGACCTCCTCAGCCATCTGCCTGCGTCCCGCCTTTTCCTGGTGTGGTCACACACACATCTGGGGTGCCTCTGTGCTCTTCCCCCATCTTCCCAGTTCCACATGTCCCCTACCACTCAGCCAGCAGGGGACTTTGACTTTGACTGACTCAGCCTGGGGCTGAGCAGCTGGGTTAGCAAGTGTGGGATGGGGATGGGAGGGGCGGCTGCCCAGCCCCCTTCCCAGGCAGCAGGGAAGAGCACAGCACCATCTCTGGGCTTAAAGAGGAGCAAGCTCAGGGTCCCAGCAGTGTCTCCTGGGCCATTACTGTCGTCCTTCACAGAAGACAGTTCCCAGCTCCTGCAGGGTTGGCTACTGAAGATGGATCACTAACACGTGACTAGCAGTTTGAAGACGGCTTTACAAAAGTGCCGGGAAGCTATCAGCATCTCTATTTTGTGATAGGAAGGTTGAGGATCACACAGGTTAACTGACTTGACCAAGGTCATGCTCACAAACTAGTCTTCTTTCACCCCACCACACTGCTTCCTCTGAATTCCTTTCAACTTGCTTGGGTGGTATTGGTTCATGACACTGACCCAGTTTCCTTCTCTGGGCATCATGGAGGGGGATACCCAACGTGGTCCATCCCATCTCACGCCAGGACCAGGCAGTAGTAAACACTGGGAGACTGACCATCCAGTCCTAGGTCTGGCCAGCCCAGATAGTCTGAAACCCAAGCTGTTCCTAGTTCTCCCTGCTTCCTTCCAGTCCTGCCTTCTGCCCACCGGGCTGAGTTCCCCAGATGTCCTGCTCCTTCTGTCCTCTCCGCTGGTAGGGAACTTGGGCTCTGCATGCCCTCTGGTGGTCTCTACAAGAAGTGCAGGAGATTTAAAAGCACAGCTCTGGAGCTCTGGAGAAGGCAGAGCTATGAATATAAACTCTGCCCTCGGGGAGCTTCATTTCTCCTCTGTGTGGCCCACAATGCCAGTTCTGCTCTCCTGCTTAGAAAATTAGCAGAATGGCCTACTTTGGTCCAGAGGTTCTGAGTCCACATTCTCCTTGACCTTTTCATGAAGGCCAGACATTTGATCTGAAGGAAGTAGAAGGAATGCCCAGATGTCCCTTCCTTCCCACTGCAGCCCGATACCCCCTGGTCACTGCAGTGCTTGAAAGGCTGATCCTAGCTAGGTCATGGAGTGGATGCAGGGCACTGTGGGGGGAGATTGGATATACTAGAAGCACATCTAGTGTCTGTCACATCTAGGATGAAGTCCCCTTCCTTCTGTTCCACTTGAAGAATTCTCACAATTCTTGAACTAGTCAAGGTCTTCCTTGGGACTTCTGCTGGGGATAACTGGGAAGGCCATTCTTCTTTGGATCACCAGATCTAAGAATTTAGGCACAGAGTTGTCATGTAGAGAAAGTGTGCAAGAGGAGAGAAAGAGGGCAGTGTGCAAAGAGAGGCAGAGACAAGCAGAAACAATAGATGTTGGAGGCAGGAGATTAAGGAATGAGATAAGAAAGAAAGAAAACATTGACATCATTTGAGCCTCTGAGTTCAGCTGCTCCTGAATCCAGACTTAATAAATGAACTTCCTATTCTTTAACTGTCTTTGGCCTAACCTAATAGGTGTTCTTGTTTGCAATCAGAGCCTGCCCACGTAGACTTACCCCACACACACACACCTTTCCTTTTTTATTTTTAATTTTTCTTTAGTGCTGAGGATCAGATCCAACACTTCGTGCACGACAGGCAAGTGCTTTACCACTGAGCCACAGCCTCAGCCTAGGCTTATCCCAAACCTGCAAACCATCAGCTCTCTATCCCCATTCTCACAGAAACTTAACATTTATTAAATGTAAATTTGACATAAACTATTGTGTCAAATTCTGTGCTATATGCTTTTCATATCTCAAGAAAAAAAAATCCTCCCAGCCAACAATTCTATGAAGGTGTGGGATGGATTTTTTTTTTTTTTTTTTTTTTTTGTAGTACTGGGGATGGAACCCAGGGGCATTCTACCTCCGAGCTATACCCCCAGCCCTATTTTTTATTCTTTATTTTGAAACCAGGTCTCCCTAAGTTGCGGAGTGCCTCACTAGGTAGCTGAGGCTGGCCACGAACCCGGATCCTCCGGTCTCAGCCTCCCGAATGCTGGGATTACAAGCGTGCGCCACCACGCCCCGGCTATGTGGGATGGATTTTGATGGCTGGGAATTCTTTGCCACTCCTCCCATTGGAAGGTGGAGTTCGTTTCCCCTCCCTTTGATTTTTGTCGGATCCTGTGACCTGCTTTTACCAATAGAGACAGCAATGCTATGTCCAGCTTCCTTAAGAAGACACTTGCAGCCGGGTGTGGTGGTGCACGCTTGTAATCCCAGCATTCGGGAGGCTGAGACCAGAGGATCCGGGTTCACGGCCAGCCTCAGCTACCTAGTGAGGCACTCCGAAACTTAGTGAGACTCGGTTTCAAAATAAAGAATAAAAAAATAGGGCTGGGGGTATAGCTCGGAGGTAGAATGCCCCTGAGTTCAATCCCTAGAACCGCAAAAAAAAAAAAAAAAAAAAAAAAAAAAAAGAAGACACTTGCAACTTCTGCTTCAAATCTAACACACTCTCTTTAGAAAGCCAGCCTCATATAAGAAATATGATTAACTCTAAGGCTACAAAACTGTGAGGAAGCCCAAGCCATCCATGGGCTGGAGAGAATGAAACCACTGGAGAAGTTCTGAGACTCTAGAATGGGAGTGAAGCCTCTTAAGAGTGTCCAGCCCTACCTGGCCTCGAGGAACACAGCCAGGTGAATGACCCCAACCAGAGGGCCTGTTGTATGGAACAGAACCACTCAGCCAAATTCTGAAAATGTCTGACCCAAAGAATCCTGATAACTAATTATCAGGGGTTGTTTGTTGTGCAACAATGGATAATTGAAATAGGGTAATATCCCTATTATATACATAGAGAAACTGAGACCAATTTGGCCCATGCTGTGAACTTCTAAGCAGCAGCACCAGCTTCAAACCCAGAGTACCTGAATCCAAAGCTCAAACTTTGTCCTGCATTCCTTGATGGGGAAGTCATTCGTGATTGCAGTATTTGGACTGGAGGAAAGTGGCAGTTCTACAGTTACAGAATACCTATGGTTAGGCTACTCCCCATTCTCTCTCTCTCTCTCTCTCTCTCTCTCTCTCTCTCTCTCTCTCTCTCTCTCTCTCTTCAGTACTGGGGGCATTCTACCTCTGAGCTACAGCCCTAGCCCTATTTTTTTATTCTTTATTTGGAAACAGGGTCTCACTAAGTTGTGGAGGGCTTCACTAAGTAGCTGAGGCTGGCTGTGAACCTGCGATCCTCCTGTCTCAGCCTCCCATGTACTGGGATTATAAGTGTGCACCACCATGCCTGGCCAAATCCAATTTTAACATCTATATTGATTAATAACAACATTTGGGATTGAATTTGGCTTGAAAGAATGGTGTCAAGAAATATTAATGTTTTAATATTATCTTCTTTCTTTCCTTCTTTCTTTTTTGGTTCTGGGGATTGAACTCAGGGGCATTCTACCTCCGAGCTATACACCCAGCCCTATTTTTTATTCTGTATTTTGAAAGAGGGTCTCACTAAGTTGCGAAGGGCCTCACTAAGTAGCTGAGGCTGGCTGCAAACCCAGATCCTCCGGTCTCAGCCTCCCAAATGCTAGGATTACAAGCGTGCGCCACCACACCTGGCTCCCATTTTCTCTCTTGAAAAAGATGAGGGCATGAGCTTCCTGCTCTGCAGAACCTAGAACTGTCCCTTTATCTCTTTACCCTTACCATCAGCTTCCCAAGAGGAGCCAGAGGAAGGCAATATGATTGGGCGCCCAGAGAAACTTGGGGACAACTTTGCTTCCCCTCTAAGTGTGACTAGAAATGTTGTGCTGGCCAGGTGTGGTGGAGCATGCCTGTAATCCCAGTGCTTGGGAGGCTGAGACAGGAGGATGGAAGGTTTGAAGCCAGCGTTGGCAACTTAGTGAGGCTCTCAGCAACCTAGTGAGACCTGTTTCCAAATAAGAAATAAAATCGGGATGCCTCTGGGTTTAATCCCCAGTACTAGAAAAGGAAAGAAAGAGAGGGAGGGAGGGAGGGAGGGAGGGAGGGAGGGAGAGAGAGAGAGAGAGAGAGGTTGTGATGGCTAAGTATGGTGGTACATGGCACATGCCTGTAATCCCGGTACTTGGGAGGCTGAGACAGGAGGATCATGTTCGAAGCCAGCCTCAGCAAAACTTAGTAAGTTCCTCAGCAACTTAGTGAGACCCTGTTTCCAAAGAGAATTCCCCTGGGTTTAATAGCCAGCACCCCCCCCACACACACACACACAAAATGTTGTGCTGGGTGGTCTTTTCAGTGCTAATGGGACCAGGTTAGTTTCTTGGGGTTTTTTTTGGTTTTTGGATTTTGGCACTGGGGATTGAACCCAGAGGCATTCTACCTCCAAGCTACACCCCAGCCCAATTTTATATCTTATTTGGAAACAGGGTCTCACTAGCTTGCTGACACACTCACTAAATTGCCAAGGCTGGCTTTGAACCTGTGATCCTCCTGTCTCAGCCTCTCAAGTACTGGGATTACAAGCATACACCACCATGCCTGGCTCACAAGGTTAGTTTTGATGGTAGCAGAAGCTGTGTCACTAATCACCTCATTTTGTCATATTATGCAGGGTTTGTTTTTGTTTTTGTTTTTGGCTTTGGTGGGAAGGTGGGTGGTGATACTGAGATTAAACACAGGGGCTCTGTACCACTGAGCTACACCCCCAGACTCTTTTAAGTTATTTTGAAATATGATCTAAGTTGCTGAGCCCACCCTCAAACTTGCAGTCCTCCTGCCTCAGCCTCCTGAGTAGCTGGGATTACATGCATGGGCCACTGGGCCCTGCATATTCTACAGTTTATAAAGTTCTTTAATCCCATGGGCTTGAAGGGTCCCAAAACTCTACCCTTGGATTCCCCAGGGGTCACAGAAATTGACACAATGCCCTAAAAAATAAAGCAAGGGCTGGCCAGAGAGCTGAGTACATCCCCAGCACTCTGGTCCCCCTTCCTGGACCCTCTTACTCGGTTCCTTTTTTTTTTTTTTTTTCTTTGCAATACTGGGGATTGAACCCAGGAACATTTTACCTCCGAGCTACACACCCAAGTCCTTTTTTTTTTTTTTTTTTTTTTTTTTGGCGGTACTGGGGATTGAACTCAGGGGCATTCTACCTCCGAGCTATACCCCCAGCCCCATTTTTTATTCTTTATTTTGAAACCGAGTCTCACTAAGTTGCGGAGTGCCTCACTAGGTAGCTGAGGCTGGCCGCGAACCCGGATCCTCCGGTCTCAGCCTCCTGAATGCTGGGA
>PVLC010023361.1:0-25730 GCA_004027655.1 Graphiurus murinus
TTTTTTTTTTTTTACTGGGGGTTGAACTCAGGGGCATTCTACCTCCGAGCTATACCCCCAGCCCTATTTTTTATTCTTTATTTTGAAACAGGGTCTCACTAAGTTGCAGAGTGCCTCACTAGGTAGCTGAAGCTGGCCGAAAACCCAGATCCTCTGGTCTCAGCCTCCCAAATGCTGGGATTACAAGTGTGTGCCACCACACCCGGCTCACAAGGGCATTAAATCCTAGTGCTGCCTCTTCCCAGCTGTGGCATGATAAGCAGGTGGCTCCCCCTACTGGAGCCTCCCCTATTCCTGCATGCAGGGCCTCCGCCAGAGACACACTGGACCAGGCAGGAGGCTCTGATGCTCCCCCTCTTCCCCCAGGGTATCTCCTTCATCACCTTCATCTGCTATGTGGTGTCCTCGGCATCCGCCTTCCTCACGGTGCCTCTGCTGGAGTTCCTGCTAGCTCTCTACTTCCTTTTTGCTGATGCCATGCAGCTGAATGACAAGTGGCAGGGCTTGTGCTGGCCCATGATGGTGAGGACCAGGGGACCCAAAAGGGAGGGGTTTTGACTGTGATGATCTTCATCACAGAGTGGTTAAATGAGGAACCCAGAGTCCTGCATTTCAGCCTTGCTCAGTCTTCAAAGTGCTGGAGGGGCAGTGTGCAGCTGGAGGGCTTCAGATAATCCAGTCCTCACCAGGCACGGCATCTGTGGGACCTGGAGCAGGTGTGGCACCTCCAGACCAGGTCTGAAGCAGGGAACCGGAGAGCGCCCATGGCCACCAGGTGGCGCTGTTGCTCCCAGCAGGGCCTTTGAAGGAATGTTTCTCCGCCACAGGAATTCAAGCCATTTCCAGCTGCCCGGCAGGTTAACCCAGGACTTGTGGAGTTTACCCAGACTCAGCCATCTAGCATCACAGGCCTTATTTGATCACCTGGGGCCCCAGATCCCTCCTAGCAGCCTTGATGACTGTAATGTGTTATGGAGAAGAGGCAGCAAAGGCTGGGCTTGAACCCTGGCCCCTGATTTTCAGCATCCTTGCTCTCATCTGTGGAGGGCGGCATCCACATCCCTAAGCAGAAACAGCAACCCACAAATGGATCTGCCACAGTGTTTGGCAAAGCCAGGCCTAGGGCCAGGTGTGCCCATGGGAGAGCCCAAGAGAGCAGGTGATGAGGATTCCAACTTCCACTTTCTCCAAATGGGCCAAGCCACAGAGCAAGCTGCACCTGGGTCTGCAGGGCTGGGGGCAGAGCCTGTCTGGGCCCAGGGTGGTGTCAGCAGCTTAAAGCCTTCAGGAGAAAAGGAAGCACGTGGCAGGGAGTGGTAGGGACAAGGGTCAGGGCACTGCAGATGGGGCCAGGATACAGCAGGACTCCACGGATGCTGAACCTGGGGGTGGGCGTGTGGCCAGGCTGCCAGGCCTCCATCGCATGCGTGCTCCATTCCAGGGAGCTCTGGGCAGCCTGGCCCTGTCCCTCTCTCCCCAGGACTTCCTGCGCTGTGTCACCGCCGCCCTTATCTACTTCGTCATTTCCATCACGGCCGTCGCCAAATACTCGGATGGGTCTTACAAAGCAGCCGGGGTGAGCAGCTGCCCACCCCTGGGAGGGGGCGCCCAGCAGGGTCCCTTCTCCTGAAGCTCAAGCCCCTCTGGATACCCACCTGGGGTGGGACCTGGGCACATCCTGGCCTCTTGGGCTCCCGTGTAGGTCTCAGCCATTCCAGACTTATTAGAGATTGCCTGAGTTTTGAAAGGCTGGTGGTCAAACCAGTTCACAGCTCATTTCCCCAGTTCATGTTACTTGGAGGGTTTGTGTTTGCCTATCCTGCTGTGAGGCTGGGCAGCTTGTGTCTCCCTCCTCATGCCCAGCCTCCTGGACCAGGGACCCCACATTCCTGGTGGTGTGTCCCATCCACGTCCCCTGCGTGTGTGTGTGTTCCACAGGTTTTTGGCTTCCTCGCCACCATCGTGTTTGCGATTGACTTCTATCTGATCTTCAACGAAGTGGCCAAATTCCTCAAACAAGGGGACTCCGCAGAAGAGAACACAGCACACAGGGCAGAAGGTGGGTGGTCGCCCTGCAGGTTTCTGCCTGGGAACCCAGCTGATAACCCCTAGGATCGCTGCAGGGGCCCTGTGCTCCCTTGAGGGCACTTGGCTAGTTAGGAGCTGGCATAGCAATAGGAAGTGTTTTTATAGCCTTGTTATATCTTTTCATGTGGCCAATCACAAAGCCAGTTGTCCCAGGGACCTCAGGCTTTCTGGGAGGGGTGAGCTCATGCCCAGTGCCTCTGGCCCTGCAAGGCTTTCTTCCTGAACCAGCCCTCAGGGTGGCCAGTCATTTCCAGGACGTTTGTCCACTTGAGACCCAGAATGTCCATGTGCCTGGACCCAGCTTCCCCTGCAGCCTTGCCTGCCCAGGGCCCAAGGGTCTGGGACCCAAACTCTTCCACAGCTTCCAGGCAAACCCAGGCAAGCTCAGGCTTGTTTGGGTTTTATTTCCAAGGAAAATACAATAGACATTCTGCCTCTTGAGCCATCCCTCTCCACTGCCTGGAGGCTCCTGCCCAGCATCCTCTTTGCTTTCTTTTCAGAGGAGAATTCTGACTCTGACTCCGATTGAAGGCCTGCCCAAGCCCAAGCCAGCAACCTGAGCCACGCCGGGCCTTCCCTCCAGCACCTTCCTGACAGAGCTGGCTGGGAGCAGGGCCAGAGAGGCTGCCTGTGTGGGCCTCCTACTGCCTCAGGGTTACCTTCCTGAGCCCAGTGTGCAAGACCGCACCCCTTGGCTTAGCATTCTTGGACCTCTCTGCCTGCAAATGGCATCTTGAATATGTCACCTCTCCCCATTTCTGTCCCACAGGCCAAAAACAAGCACCAGGAGAAGCAGTGGACAGAGCTGTAATACCACACAAGCAGCTCCCACTGCAGGGTGGAGTGGGGCAGGGGTCGTCTGTTTCAACTAACAGGGACAGAGACAAACCACAGGGCCAGGTGGCCTTGGTCTGCCTGAGGTGCCCCTGGCTCATGCTAGCACTTTGGTGAGAATCACCCTTCCAGTGATCTTCAATTCAAGGAGAACAAGCTCCCTGTTCATGGCGAAGCCAGGAGAAAACTGACCTTGGCCTTACCGTCCAGGAGTCTCTTCACCCACACCTGACACTGCACACCGGAGACCATGCCTTTCCCAGGTGAAATGACCATTCCAGGTTGAAGCCAGACTCACCAGGCCTGACCGGCAGAGGGATCCCATCAATGCTGTGACGGGCAGCTGGGCGGGCCCAGCCAAACCCTCTTCCTGGCAGCAAGAGGGACTCCCAGGGTAATGTGCTTCCTTCTGGACACCCAGACAGGCCTCCTGACCACCTCCGAGAGATGAGATGAGCCCTCTGTGTTCACCTAAGGACTCAGATTGTGTATGTGTCTTTGATGGAATTTTGTAGCTTTTTTTATAAAGTTTTTATACCAAAGCAGCTTATAACAAATGGCATTTTCTGTGATCCAAGAGGCCTTATGAATGAGCCAGAGTTCTGGGCCCATGTTTTGGGCATTTATAACCTTATTCTTCCTTGCATGTAAATCTCCTAACCTAAAAAAAAAAAGCCATAACGGATTAAACTAAACTGACTACCTGCTTGGAGTGTGTGGTTGGAAGTCTCTCTGTCACCCAGAGCAATACTGTAGTATCCTAGCATGCTTCAGCACAAACTAGGGACGTACATGGAGTGAATGCTGAGGCTTCGGTTTTAGCAACATGGTGTGCACACTGGGGTAAGCATCTGAGCAGTGTTTGACCTGCTCATTTAATCTTACGGTCAAGGAAACTGAGAGGCAGGGTAGGTAACTGGTCCAGGGTCCTCCCACACACCAGGATAATGCCACCTGGAGGCTAAAACCTAGGGCTCTTGTGGTTTAGAAACTGGTTGTACAGGGGACTTCAGCGTTGCAGCCTCGAGGGCCCTGGTCAGCAGCCTTCTGGTCCAGGCTGATGGGAAGAGGCAGCCATTCCATCTCACCCATCACATACAGCACGTTGTAGAAACATGAAGATTGTGCAGAAGCTGACAGAGGCGCGTGCCAGATTTCTTGGTGCACCTCAGGGGCCCAGGGAAACTGGTCTCACGGAGGCCTGATTGCACTGTTCCACCTCTACACAGCGAGCCTGTTTGAGGAGCTGGGTCCACAGCTTTTTGGGGACAGAAGAGGTAAGGCAAAGAGAAGACATGGCAGCATTTTAACATGTCCATTTATTAAACAAAGAATTCCTTCACGACAATTTAATACAATATTTATTAGCGATTAGTGTTGAGAAAATTATTTCCCTCTACATACAAAAATACAGATCTGAACACTGAAAACAATCAAGACAAGTACCATGAAAAATTGGTCCTTCAAAAGAAAGACAGGGGAAACGGAGGGCAATGTCAGGCTTTGCTGTCAAGGACAAATCAATAGAAGCAAATGCTTTGGGCCCCAAACCACATTGAATGTACAGGGTCAAAGCTGAGAGTCAGCTGCAGGCAGGGGAGGCCCGCCCCATGGCATCCATGTCAGTTTGAGGCCAGGGTGAGAGCTCTGTCCCACAAACAGCACGAACCAGGCTGCCCAATGGCATCACCTCAGAATGCCCCACAGCTGTGTTTGTAAACTGCCAAAAAGATACAGACCTTTTGAAAGCAAAGTGGGACCTTTATTAACACTACCCCCCAAAAGTGCCACTAGGTGAAGTACCAGTGAGTGATCCTATCAGAAAGTTATTACTTAGCTGTCTGGTTGGACTTCCTTTGTTATCATGCAATTACATGTTCTGACTCTTCAGAAGGGCAAAAATAAAAAGCTGCAATTTCATGTTTCAGTAAATCTGTACCTTCTATCTGCAATGGCTCAGCTAGTTCACTCAAGATTATCCTTGACCAGATGCAACTCAGTCCTACAAGGAGGGGAAGCAGAAGGGGCCGCCAAAGACTCTGCCTGTGCCTTGGCCTCACCTGTGCTCCGGCACGAAACCCGGCACGAAACCCGGGAGGGTCAAGAGCCCACCCAGGGTGTCTAGGAACCCACGTGAAGCTCGAGTGGAAGTGTGACCGGGAGACCAGAGACTGGCTGCGGTGCTTGGAAGACGCCAGGCCAGACAGCGTCCTCCAGCAAGGAGCCGGAGGCCGGCTTTCCATCTCAGACCCAACAGGTGGCAGGTCCAAGCATGGGTGACATTCTTTTCTTTTTAATATGGAACCACTTTCCTCGTACTATTTAAGGTGAGCAGTGGCTCTTCAAACTGAACAAATGGTTAATGCCAAATGCAATTATACAGACTCATAATTATTTCACAGAAATATACTCTTACTCTCAGACTATTTAAATAAGCAGAGACAAGATGTGGGAAGAATGCAGCAGAGAGGAGACAGGAATAGCCGGGGGATTGTTGTTTTGTTTTAGCTTCTTTTAAAATACACATGAAGTTTAAAGGGAAAATGGCCCAAACTTCAAGACCAGCATTATTGAAAGCAATATTAAAAGGACACAATCTAAAATCATGCTACAAAAATAGTGTTATCTGTTTTAACTAAATGTACATCTTTTTCCCCCAATTCCATGATTGACAAGAGTGCTTATGTGACACATGGAAGGCACCAAAGGTGAAGTGATTATTTATCTTAAAATATACAAAGACAGAATTGCCTAATTTGAAAAAAAATACAGTCATACTTGTAATAAATAGATTAGTGCTTCTGCCATGGGTAGAACCCCTATAAATTTCAACATATACAAATAGTTTCAATCCCTAGCATTCTCTTAGAGGGAACCATGTCAAACAAAATCAAGTTATGAAAAGCACTGATTTTATGCACATAGATCAATTTCATCATGATCTGAAAACTCATTCTTAAATGGGTTAGGAAGCAGATAACTGTGGGGGTCTGGGCCAGCGAGGGCGGCCATCCCTGGCATCCTGCCCTAGCTCTCCCCAGCCCCCCGGGCCAGCCATTTGTCCCTTCAGGCCCTGAACATTTGCCTTCCTCACTTCCACAGAGAGGAGAACAGAGTCAGTATCAATTTGAGAAAAATCAGAAAGCAAAGCAGGGTCCGTGGAGGGAAGCAGCCGTCAGTGAGGGCTGGCCTTGCCTCGAATGCCTCGCATGGACACTAGGTCTCCCTCCACCGTCTACTCATTCCTCGAGTGGCTTTCCTGGTAACACGGGGGTGCTTCCTACTGAGTATCAGCAGCAGCATCTGAAGACAAGTCAGATTTGATAGTTTCGGATTACTGAATCCCACACAAATCATTATCAGAATCTTGTTTCACCCCATGTCTGTCTGTCTTTTTTTTTTTTTTTTTTTTTTTTTGGATACTAGAGGTTGAACTCGGGGGCATTCTACTTTTAAGCTAGCTACCCCTAGTCCTATTTAATTTTGTTTTTGAAATGGGGTCTCATAGTGAGGCTGGTCTCAAACCTAGGATTCTCCTGCCTCACCCTTGAAAGTACTGGGATTTCAGGCATGTACCACCACACCCGGCTCACCCCATTTATTTTTCAGGCACAATTATGAAAAGAAACTCCAAGCCTTGCCCTAAATCCCATCAACAAGTTAACTAAGGTAGTTCCAGACATGTTCTTACCATAAAAATTAGGATTATAAAAGTTCCAATAGCTCATCAAGACTCCAACCCATTTTAACCCTTAACCAAAGGTTCACCCAAATTAAAGTCCCATCGCAAAGTGTGGACAACAAACTAAATCAATGAAATAGACATGCTAGTCAAGGACTTATTCTCTAAACTCTTCTAGGCAAACTGCCCATGATTCAAGCTCATTAGGTTTATGGGTCATTTTTTCTTTACTATTATATTTATGAAATAAGAAAAACTAGAAAGAAAAAAAATTCCAAAGGTTGAGAAATTGTATCCAAGTGGAAAAAGAATATATTCCAAACCAAAGAAGGGAAAATATAAGACCACTGCCTCTGTCTCAATCCAAAGTGTGTATAAATGCTATTTACCGACATGAAGAAAAGTCCAACGGAACATTAACTTTTAGAAGAAAATTCTTTTGGATCTAACATACTGAAGGTATTTTCTTTTGGAGACAGTTTCTAAATAAAGGAAACATAAAAGGTCAAATATTTCAAATTACTTTCTCAACCAGACAGATTTTATGACTTTTTACATATCTGCTGAAAAGAGAAGAAACAAAAGATTTATGCATCAGGAAAGTTTACAAAGCAAAAGTGTGGCCCTGTTAGGTCTACGTCCTGCCTGGGGTATACCCGCACCAGATCTATGTCCTGCCTGGGGTATACCCACACCAGATGAGTCACCTACTCAGACCTGGGTGCTATGGGAGCCAGGAGGTCACGCACAGCTCCGAGGAAGACCAGTCCCCAACGTTTAGCTCCTGCCCTCTGGATGATTCTGGAACACAAGATTTCACTCTTCCAAAGACAAGAGCATAGGCAGGCAGTTAACCAGGTGCAGGTTTTCTAGGCAGATTGGTTGCAAACTGTATCACTGATGGCCTCCTCCTCCGCTCATGCTGGCCCCTGTATGGCCGTCACCTGCTCACCAAGCCCCTTGCCTGGCTGGCCCTGGGAGTGGGTGCTGATAAAACCAGAAACACCCAAAGAAGAGAAAACCCCTGGATCCTGCACCTTTGTGAGGAAATAAAAAGGCGCCTGGAGGCCTCACAGGCTAATAGCTGGAGGTGGAAGCAACTTCCTTCTGCTCATGAGAATCACCCAGCAGCCCTTGGCCTAGAAACTGTGTTCCCATTCTGTTACCTGTTTAATGTCATTATTGCTCTGTAGGCAAGATCTAGAGAAAATGACAGTTGGGCAGTGGCACAATGACTTTGTGATTACTTTGTTTGGAATGCGGATGGCATGGCAAGAACCACCTACATCGTCACTAACTTGGCCACAAGTCTCCATGCTCCATTTCTCTGTTAGGCACATCCTAAGATGGACCCAGGAAATCTGGCACAGACAGGGACTGGACCCTGTCCACCTCTGAGAGCACATGGACAGGTGAGGGGTTTCTTCCAAGAAGTGCATGCCAATCTAAAAGAGATGAGCTTGGGCCAGACACTAGGGTCATCATCCAAGGCTCATTCACAGCAAGCAAGAATTCATGTACATATGTGGATAAAAGAGGGCTTCGTTTCCTCAGAGACTGCTTGTGGCTTACCCCACACCTGAATCACCAGGGAAGTGTCATGGAAGGCAGGTGAAACTGCAAACCTGAAGGCTCAGGAATGTTTTCAGCTGAGCCAGGAAGCTCTAACCGGAAGTATCCAGCACAAGGTGCAGACACACGGGGCCTGCCTGAAGGGGACGGTGATGTGGCCCCAGGCCAAGTTCTCAGAGCCTGACAGGTCCTCGCTGGTTTCCCTGTGGCTGGGCAGCCACACCAGCACTACGGCTCAGGTTGCTAAGGAAGACATGGACACTGAAAGTGGGGACACTGCTACATTCTACATTTGGAGAAAAAGCAGTCTTGCTGGGTTGGCTGTTTAGTTTAAATGGAACTTCTCAGGGCATTTTGATCTGTAACTGGGTCTGCCCTTTCTATGAGGTCACTGATGTCTTTAGGTTTTCATGACTGCAATGTGTCTGTATGAATGCAGAAAGTGTTGCCTTCCATGACTTCGGCAGCACGAAGGGAGTCAAGGACAGTCCGAGGGAAAAAAAAATTCCATTGACCAAATCAGTGCCAAAATAAACTTTCTCTGAAGCCATCAGTGTTTGCATCCAGCACAACCACCAGCGGGTCCAAAATGCTGACGGCGTTGACCCTGCCTGTCCAGGAGTGCACCCAGATGCACGCAGCCACTGTAGTTCAAGTTTTGCTCCAACTTTGAAAGCCAATTCATCCCACCAGAAAACTACGGTTGCCTCAGACTTAAAATGCCCCATATCTAACTCACATTGGTCCACACTGGAACTACTAAATGCAAAAATCTGCTTCCTTCATTTTGCAAGGAGATCATTTTAAGACCCCCAAATCTAGATTGTCTTCTGTTTGCACACAGAGACAACATAAGAAAAATGCAGGTGTCTTTACATTCACGGGAGACAGTCATATTCCCTTCATAACTTTTCCTCACCACTCTGCCTGTAGGTGAGGAGATGCAGGGCTGTGCACCACACCAAGTAGAAAGCGTACAGGCCACTTCTGGCTCTAACGGGGGCAAATTAAATAGTACAAGGAGATACATTTACAAAAACCATGAGGAAGCCTCATGGCACAAAGGGTATTAAATAGTTACAGGGACATAAATAATTCCAAAGAGTCTATCACTAAGATGAAAATTAATTCCTAAGTCTCTCTGGGTATAAGACATCATCACCTTTGATCATCACTCAGCAGAGCATTTCTATTTCTTCCAGGGGACAATGCATCCTCAGGAGGCCTTTCCCTAAATGATAAACTGGTTTGACTAAAGTGACGGGATGCCTGGGCAGCAATCCTGCCTGAATGCTGTTCTTTTTTCAGTCTCACTTCAGAGGTGGCCTTTCATTGAGGCCAAGTCACATGACTACCGGGAGATTTCTGATAAGCTCACGGTGGTCCTTCCGAGCGGGCCCCATCTGATGCAAGGCTGAGTCTCTGTGCCCCTAGTTTTGATGGAATTCTCAGAGAGAGATATGCCCAATTTTGATTATGTGGACACACTCAGCAAATGGAAAATAAATATGTAAAATGAACAGATAAAATCCAGATGTCATTGGCTCCCCACACATCACTACATATAACAGGTTCAAAGTCTGTGAGGCATGACGCGCACTCAAGGCATACATGGGGAGAGGACTCTATCAGCCGCACTGGGACCATCCCCAGCTGCAAGTAGCCAGGTTCAGCTCTCTGGGAGAGGAGAGGGGGCGCAGGGGAGTAACCACCAGACTCCCTGGGTCAGCCCTTGAAGCAGACATGTGCTTGATCACGTGACCTGGGCCACTGCCCAGAACCAGAACTGCAGCAGAACTGGATTACACTGGATGTTGGGCTTAGGGAGCTGACCCTTAGCCCCCACCAACGCAGCACAGTACCATTTCCTGTAGAATCCCCAGCCTGGAGTGAAAGAAGTTCAGAGTGAAAAGTGACCAGACACCCCTCCTGTTAAACCAGAGGCCGCCCTTTTCACACAGAGGTGCTTCCTAGACTCTCCTCTCCCTGCCCCCAACACATACACCCCCCTTCTGGATGGTTACTACATATAGTGCACCACTACAGCCTCTCACAGTCTTCAGCGCACGATCCTGGGGTTCTCCATCTTCCCACCAGTAGTGTCTTTTCCTTGGTGAGGGATAAACACAAAATACTAGAGCTACAGTGACATCTGTAAACATTAAAACAGTTCAAAGAGTGAAAACCTAACAAATTAAAACTTTTCATGAAAAACGTAATTCATTTCTAATGACAACAACAAAAAAGAAACTACTGCATCAAAGGGGCTTGTTTAACTCATTAACCACACACAAAAAAATTGTCAAGAATCAATCAAAAACCTTAAGCAACTAGGATTCCCCCACAACTCCCACGGAATGCTGTTCATGGTGACGGCACACAGGGCCAGGACGACAGCCAGCGCCGCCAAAGCATGAGTGGAGGATGTGTCTGCAGCAATTCAAGTATTTTCAATCCTAGACAAATCTACTCAGAACCACTTCAGAACTCTTCTCAGGCATTTAGAAGATGAGCACACATCCCTAAAACAAAGGTGTGCGTGTGTGTGTTGATTAGTAACACCCACACCCACACCCACATATGGTCCGTGTAGCCAGAAAATGTTAGGGCAAGTGCTTTGGCTAGTGGAAAGAATGGTTTCTTTTGTGGCCTTTTTACCCAAGAAGGTAAAATTAGAGACACTCTGCAATTCAGCCTCAAAGTATTTAGAGTAGTCAGGAAACTGGCAAACAAGATGGTTCCCATATTCCTGGAAAAGAATTTGGGACTTAGGACGGTGATTAATTTGAGGAAGAATCAAGTAATTTCTCAGCAGGGTAGGAGATGAGTGACCCTCCTGTGAGGCTCAGGCCTAGGAAAGAGACCCACCAGCACATCCATCACCATGACCCTCAGAGTCGCATGTGGCCCTGGGATGGTGCTGGTGGCCTGGATGCGCTGGAGAAGGAAAGACAAGGAGGGAGGCGGGGGTCCCGGCAGCCAGACTCAACACGCACCCAGAGGGCACTGCACGGCTGCCCAGGACTGGCAGTTGACTGCTCCAACTCTGTACCCGTTCCTTGACATTACTTCCCCTTCTTACAGCCCCTTTTAACCCAGTCTGACTCGTCACAGATACATAGGACAGGATGGCTGAGTCAGATGGGAGCATGTGGGCTAGGACAGTTAGAGCCAAAGGTGGACACGGGCAGTCACTGAGGCCACAAGCCTCTCCAGGCCACCACAGACCCACCCACTGGGCCACTCTGGACACCCTTTCCCAAAGTGAACTTTTACCAAAGAGGACAAAATTCAACGGAATCACGTGAAAGTCTGACATACTGAGGGAAAGAAAACTTGACTGGAAGGATGGGTGCGAGGGCAGGAGGGTGGAGGATGCCAGCCGGTCCTCACGTGTCCAGGCGCTGGATCTCCGGGCGACTGTCCACGTCTCTGGACTCGGTGCGGGCTCGGATGTAGTCATTGGCGTTCTGCTGGCGGACACTGACTCTCCATTTCTGCACGGCCAGGAACGTGCTCACAGCGTAGGCTGCAGTCGCCAAGAAGCCAAATATCTAACACACAAAGGCACAATGAACCTCAGGCACTTCAATGGCCCTAAACGGCTTCAAGTGGACCCAAGCTGGTCCCCAGCCCTGCTCAATGTATAGCTAGAGCACCTGGCTGAGGCTCGAGTCATGTGACCACAAAAATCCTGCCTGGTCTGAAGATTGTCTGAGGTATCTTTTGGTACTGGGGATTGAACCCAGGGGCATTCTACCTCCGAGCTATACCCCCAGCCCTATTTTTTATTCTTTATTTTGAAACAAGATCTCACTAAGTTGCAAAGTGCCTCACTAGGTAGCTGAGGCTGGCTGCGAACCCAGATACTCTGGTCTCAGCCTCCCAAATGCTGGGATTACAAGTGTGAACCACCACGCCTGGCTCCTATTTTTTTTTTTTTTTCAATTGGTGTTTTTGGCCAGGCATGGTGACCCATGCTTGTAATCCCAGCTAATCAGGAGGCAGGAGGATTCCAAATTGAAAGCCAGCCAGGGCAACCTAGCAGACTCTGTATTAAGACAAAAAAAAAAAAAAAGGCCTGGGGGTGTAGCTCATTGGTAGAGCATACCCAGTGCCACAAATAGTGTTCTGGACTCTTTTTTTTTTTATCATAGAGGTACCTCTTTTACTGCATGCACCTTCATGGCCTTTGATCTCAAATGTGAAAATATAACATAGAAAAAATATGATGTAGAAAGAATCAGAGTCTCATATGGGAATTCCAAATCAAACCACAGGGTTGAATTCCAAATTCCAGCCCCTTACCCTAGCTGCTACTTCTGATCTGGGTAGCTCCAGGTGAGCTGCTCCAGGTGAGACACAGAAGGTCTTTAATTATTTGATAAAGCTTGGAGAACCTAGTGAGTGGCACTGGGAGAGCAGCCAGTTTAATATTTTTGAAAACCTTTTATAGCCAGGCATGGTGGCGCACACTTGTAATCCCAGCATTTGGGAGGCTGAGACAGGAGGATCTGGGTTCTCGGGCAGCCTCAGCTGCTCAGTGAGGCCCTCCACAACTTAGTGAGACCCTGTTTCAAAATAAAGACTAAAAAATAGGGCTGGGGGTGTAGCTCAGAGGTAGAATGCCCCTGGGTTCAATCCCCAGTACCATAAAAAAAAAGAAAACCTTTTATTTATTTTTTGTTTTTATTATTATTATTATTATTTTTATTTTATTTTATTTTATTTGCGGTACTGGGGATTGAACTCAGGGGCATTCTACTTCCGAGCTACACTCCTAGTCCTATTTTTTATTCTTTATTTTGAAACAGGGTCTCACAAAGTTGTGGAGGGCCTCACTGAGTAGCTGAGGCTGGCCTTGAATCCAGATCCTCCTGTCTCAGCCTCCCAAGTACTAGGATTACAAGCATGCACCACCACGCCCAGCTTTGAAAACCTTTTAATCCCTCCCAATTACAAAGTGATACAAGCGCTTTATAAATCTACACCAATACAGACATGCAGAACACGGAGTGAACAGCTTCTATTATCTGCCTTTTCCCACATCAGCCTCCATGGCCAGGAAAAAAAGAACTAAAGAAGAATGAGTAGGACATGCTAGAGGACAGAAAGTCACAGGAGGTATAAAATCAGCCTGCATTTTAATCTTTCCAGTTTACTTACCACGGCAGCAATTTCTGCTCCGGTTTTGTGGTTTAAAGCAGCCAGTACAATTGAGGCAATAAAGAAAAAGAAAGTGCTGAGTCCAGTGTTGACCAAATCCTAAAGAAAGAGATAAAATCATTTGAAAAGAATAATTCTAGAAGCAACTGAAGAACTTTCGAAGCAAGACTCACAATATCCAACCTCTGATGGCTTTGTATTTCAGTCTCAACATTACAGGGGTATTAGTCACACAAAGAAGACCAAAATAACAGTTCACGGGGCTACTTGGGATATTACTACAGCCAAACCCACATTACTGATTCTTGATCTAAATGGCAGCCAGTATTTACTGTTTAGAACTCTGGTGCCCTTTTTGATATTTTATTGTTTGTGGTGCTGGGAGAAGAAATCAGTTCTTTGTACATATGCTAGGCAAGTACTCTACAGCAGAGCTACATCCTCAGCTCCGTGGATTCATCTTTTTAAAAAGAGATTCACATCATCTCAGTATAGACAATGGTTCCCAAGAGTCCAAATGTGCTGAAACTGGTGCAGTGCCCCAGCATTCCTGCCTCTGCATGTGATGCTTAAAGCATACAGTTTGTATATCCATACTTTCTTTTTTGTGGTACTGGGGATTGAACTCAGGGACATTCTACCTCCAAGCTATACCCCCAGCCCTATTTTTTATTCTTTATTTTGAAACAGGGTCTCAGACGGGCGTGGTGGCGCACGCTTGTAATCCCAGCATTCGGGAGGCTGAGACCAGAGGATCCGGGTTCGAGGCCAGCCTCAGCTACCTAGTGAGGCACTCCGCAACTTAGTGAGACTCGGTTTCAAAATAAAGAATAAAAAATAGGGCTGGGGGTATAGCTTGGAGGTAGAATGCCCCTGAGTTCAATCCCTAGTACCAAAAAAAAAAAAAAAGAAACAGGGTCTCACTAAGTTGCGGAGGGCCTCACTAAGCAGCTGAGGCTGGCCGCAAACCTGGATCCTCCAGTCTCAGCCTCCCAAGTACTGGGATTACAAGCGTGTGCCACCACGCCTGGCTCTCCACACTTTCTTATAGTCTTTCAAACCTCTATGTCACTTGTCACTGGACGATTTTCTCCTTTTACTTACCCAATGTTTCACAGGTTTAACTCCTGTCTTATTTGTGGAAAGGAACACAGCACAGTGATTAAGAGTCATAGCCAGACTAGGGTTGTACCCAGCCCTGACTTTGGACGAGCTGCTCTGTCCTCAGTGTCTTATGTGGGAACAGCACTCCTTCCTCCTGGAGTGTTCTGGAGATCAAATTGACTGTGTAGGTGACAAGCACAATGCCTGGCCCACATCTGAGTCCTCTATACAGCCACTGGTACTTCTGTTATTACTGCTTTGGCATTAGGGCAATAGCTTGGGTAATGACACACTTCATCTTTGATCTCCAAAAGGGAAGAAAATTCAGGAAAAAGCCCAAACTGTTTAAGTGCTGGGTTGACTACACCATCAACACCTGATGGATTGTCTGGTCTAGTCTGGCCTCAAGGTTGACTTGGTCCTTTTAAAAATGCAAAGTGAAGCCAGCTGAGACCGGAGGATCCGAGTTCGCGGCCAACCTCAGCTACCTAGTGAGGCACTCTGCAACTTAGTGAGACTCGGTTTCAAAATAAAGAATAAAAATAGGTCTGGGGGTATAGCTCGGAGATAGAATGCCCCTGAGTTCAATCCCCAGTACCGCAAAAAAAATAAATAAATAAATAAAAAATAAAAAATAAAAAAAATAAAAATGCAAAGTGGTAAGTTTCAAGAATCATAACAGCTCAGAGTCCATGCAGCAGCAATCCCACCAGGAGAGCTCCCGCTGAGCTCCTGCACAGGCAGGGAAGGTGCAAGAAAGGAAACACGAGGCTCCATTCTGAAATGTCGGCCAGCAGGACAGGGTTCAACGGTGACCTGGGAAGCCAGGGCAAATTTCTCACAAATTCAAGCCAGAAAGTGTTTAGATACACTCAGCTCTGGGTCAGATGCTACAGGGGTAAAAAGGAATATAAAACATACTTCCCAGAGCAAAGACTATTCAGAAAGGGGAATATATTTTATGACATAATGTTGAGATAAATCATAAACAAAAAGGTATCTATAACCAGGCATGGTGGCACATGCTGCTTGTAATCCCAGTACTTGGGAGGCTGAGACAGGAGGATCACAGGTTTGAAGCCAGCCTCAGCTACTTGGTGAGGCCCTCCGCAACTAGGTGAGACACCATTTCAAAATAAATAACAAAAAATGGGGGTATAAGCTTGGAGGCAGAATGCCCCTAGGTTCAATCCCCAATTCTGCAAAAAAAAAAAAAAAAAAAAAAAGTATCTATATTAATGATGACTATGCAAAAATATAGGTGTGGTAAAGAGCTAGAAAATTGATGGAAAAAATTGAAAAGTTGGCCAGGTGTAGTGTCACACACCTGTAATTTCAAGTTCTTGGAAGGATAAGACAGAAGGATTGCAGGTTCAAAGCCAGCCTCAGCAACTTAGTGAGAGCCTATTTCAAAATAAAAAGGCTGGGAGGAGGAGGGTTGTAGCATGGAGGTAAATGCCCTGAGATCAATCTCTAGTTAAAAAAATAAAATAAAAATCCCCAGTACCACAAAAATAAATAAATAAATAAATAAATAAATAAATAAATAAATAAATATAAAAAATAGTAAATGAAGCTGGGCATGATGGCACATGCTTGTAATCCCAGTACTTGGGAGGCTGAAACCGGAGGCTCTGGATTCGTGGACAGCCGCGGCTACTTAGTGTGGCTCTCTGCAACTTAGTGAGACCCTGTTTGAAAATAAAGAATAAAAAAATATAGGACTAGGGGTATAGCTCAGAGGTAGAATGCCCCTGGGCTCAATTCCCCATACTACAAAAAAAAAAAAGTAAATGAAGACTGAAATGATAAATATGATCAGGTAGTATAATAAAAAAATTCAAAAAAGAAACAAAAGTTTTTTTGTTTTTTTTTTTTAATTATTTTTGTGATACTAAGGATAGAACCCAGGGGCCTTCTACCTCTGGGCTATACTCCCAGCTTTATTTTATTTTTTATTTGGAAACAGGTCTCGCTAAATTGCTGAGGCTGGCTTAAAAAATGCTATCCTCCTGTCTCAGCTTCCCAAGGACTAGGATTACAGGTATGTGTCACAGTGCCCCGCCAAAAAAGAAACTTTAAAAAGACAATATCAAGCCAGGTATGGTAGGGCATGCTTGTAATCCCAGTACTTGGGGAAGCAGAGAAAGGAGGATTGCAGTTTTGAGGCCAGCCTAAGCACCTTACCAAGGCCCTGTTTCAAAATAAAAAAATAAGACTGTGGCAAAAAGAAAGCATGTGGCTCTCCAGGTTGCCAGTCCTCCCTGCAGTCCCACACAGAGACAGTTTATGTCACGTCACCTGTCTGACCCCTAAAACACCAAAGATTGCATCCCTTCCTTATCCTAGGAAATGATAAGGAAAGCCAAGAAGTAGGAGCTAAGCAGTCACCCAGCCCTGCAGGAAACACAAGCTCTTGGGTCTCTCCTTCAGTAACACATGGCTGTAAGCCCTCAGGTGCACCCAGCCAGCCCAGGAGCAGAACAACACGGTGTGGCCTAGAGTGTGCTAACTAGAGGCCTGCTGACCATATCTGACCCGCTGACAGGTTAGACTAGTACAGTGTTTCCAACAAATTTCAACAAGCCAACATTTAAATACCAGAAGACTGCACATAAAAATACCCAACATTTGAAAAACAAAACCCAGAAGTTTTGTACCAGAAGTTCCAAGAAGCTGGTGTTGAGTAGGGGACGACCCTCAGCCCCCCAACCTGCCAACTCCCAGCCCCATCCTCTCACCCACTCACTCCTTATGCCCAGTCCCAGTGGGTCCTGCACCCCACTCTGGCCCACATTACCCATGGGGAGACTTCACCAAGGAAGGGCTTGACCTGGCCTGGTCCGTGGGCTCAGTCTCTGGTCCTGGCCTTCCCAGCAGCTGCTTTTTTGTCAAACGGGTCTCCAGCAGGATTCACTTGCTCAGCAGCCCAGCCCCTCCCCTCAATAAGTATTTATCAGGAGACCCTTGGCAACGGGGATACCAGTGAACAAGAGGAGCACCTTGACCTTAGTTCCTAAGTGTGCATTTTAGTTAGGGAGGTTTGCAAGGCTCTCTCTAGCTGTTTGTCTACTACACTATCAGGTGAGGTCACAACACAAACTTTATCTAAAAAAATAGTTGAGTCATTAAAATCTCTCACAAAAACTTAGATGAAATGCTTCTAGTTCTCTTGTGGTTTTGGAGTAAAGCTGTATTTTAAAGACCATCATATTTTCATCCTATTTTTCAAATGACATCAACTTTTCTACATCAGTAACTCTCCTTACAATTTTCCTCCCCAAAAGAATTTGCACTCAGGAAGACAACACACAGAACACTGTTAGGAATGGTCAGTCCTAGGCCCCTTCCTAAACCGTGTTAGTTGTCCTTTTTTGTCCATGAACAAAAAAGGAATTTTAATATCATTTGGTTTTCTTTTCTTTTACTTTTTTTCCCCTTTTCTTTCTTCTTCATCTGTGTGTGTGTGTGTGTGTGTGTGTGTGTGTGTGTGTGTGTGTGTTTTGCTGGGAACTGAACCCAGGGTCATTCTACCTCCAAGCTACACCACCGGCCCTTATTTATTCATTCATTCATTCATTTATTATTTTTATGTTTGTTTGTTTTGAAACAGGATCTCTCACTAAGTTGTTAAGAGTCTTACTATGTTGCTGAGGCTGACCTTGAACCTTCGATCCTCGTCTCAGCCTCCCAAGTACTGGGATTACAAGCATGGACCACCACATCCAGCTATCACTTGGTTTTCTTGATATTTCTTTGCAAATAGGCATGAGCAAGAGCTCAGAGGGATGCAAGCGCTTCTACTCTTCACGCCCCAGGACTCGCCATAAGAGCAGCCCTGCTGGGCATGGCAACAGCTCAGGCCTCCTCCACCTGGGACCTGTCACATGGAGCACTGGCCAAAGACAGACAGAAAGAGCCACACCTGGCTTCTCCTGTGGCTCTGGACCCTGGGGTGAGGGGAGCTGTGACTACAGGGTCCTCTTACAAGCAAGCACAGAATGGCCAAGCAGCTGGTTGCACCTCTGAGAATCTCCCTCACTGTTTCCCTCTGAGCTCCTGCACAAGCATATTTGCAAAGAAATGTCAAGAAAACCAAATGATATTAAAATCCCTTCTTGTTCAAGGACAACTAATTTAGGAAAGGAGACTTAGGACTGACCAGTGCTGAGCTTCTCATACCATCTGACAAACAGGGCTGGGAACCCAAACCCAAACCACAGAGAGGAGAGGATATTCTGATCAAACCACCCTAACCCTCCAGTCCTCCAGTTGTTTTGAGTTTAATAATCCTAGGTTTTGCAAGTTATTGGCATTTTCATTCTTATTTTCAGTTCTTCCACAATTTTGTTATGATATTTCTATCATTAGTTAAGATTCAATTTATTTTTAGTTTTACTCAACCCAGGAAAGAAATTTAAAATGTCACAGTTGAGTTATAGTGGAATATGTATCGAAATGAGCGAGAACCACACGTGACATGAAGTGATTCCAACTTTCCCCTTGGGCCAAGCAGCATCCGATCAGTTCACAACCAGTGGTAACTTGTACTCACCGTCAGGTTCCAGTTGATCTGGGGGATCCTCATGTGAAGGTTGAGACTGAACAGAATCAGCAAGACTCCAGTCACCACAAATGCACTACAGCTTACAAACTCGAAAAAGTAGAGGCCTTCGCACGGGGAGCACTCCATGATGGTCTCAATGCAGATGAACGCAATCAGGGCCAAAATCTGGAAAGAAAATTGGAACCATACATGCATGTGTATATTTAGCACACATCTGTGGATATACATGCCTGCCATATTTAAATAAAACTAAGCAGCAACAACGTACAGCTGCAGGTTTTCCTGTGGGGACAGTAGTATAACTGTCAGAAATACGACCTGCTTCAGTTCTTGGGCAGGAACAGGTAGAGGGGCCAGGGTGAAAAGACGGAATTCCTAATATAAAGAGTGAAGGCCCCACCACTATGCTGAAGCCAGCCCAGTGTGCTGTGAACCCGGGTGGGAACCTCTGGCCCTCTGAAGGAAGGAGGAAGCAGAAAAGAATACCTCTGTGATGTTGTATTTCTTCCTCTGCCACCATAATCTATATTGCCTCTGCCTGTTTCTAATTTATAGTCACTACCACAATAATGCCAAACACTGAGGGCAGAATCCTATGCCATCTGCAACTGCCTCAGTGGTTCATGCTGGGGTCACACATGTTAACTGGCTTTGAAAGAATGAATGGTGTCATCCCCCCCCTTAAAAGTCCCTAAAAAGAAGAGGCCCACCTAATGAATCCATATGCTTTTATATCCAGTGTATCACTGGACTTCATCTCAAGAAGACTAACTGGCAACTCATAAAAAATATTTTTAAAAGCTACCAATAAGAAAATCCATTTCTTTTCTTTTTTTTTCTTTTTTTTTTTTTTTTTTTTTTTTTTCAGTACTGGAGATTGAACCCAGGGGCATTCTATCTCCGAGCTACATCCCCAGTCCTATTTTTTATTCTTTATTTTGAAATAGGGCCTCACTAAGTTGCAGAGGGCCTCACTAGGTAGCTGAGGCTGGCCGCAAACCCAGATCTTCCAGTCTCAGCCTCCCAAATGCTGGGATTACAAGCGTGCGCCAACACACCCGGCTGAGAATCCATTTCTTTTTGAAAGACCAAAGTAACATTCTAAGCAATGTGTCCCAAGAATTTAGAGATCATAAAGTCCTAATATAAAGAGTGAAGGCCCATAGCAATGAAAATTACCAAGTAACTGTTGAAGGCAGAGTTAGTTCAGGAGACAGAGGTGGCTCAAGGCTGGGTTAATGGCTCTGTGATCAAGGGAAGGTCAAGTGGTCTTGAGCACAGAAAGCGAGATCAGCCTTGGTCTCCTGGCCTGACCTCTGCTCCCCTGAGCCTCAGAGCCCACCCCAAGCCAAGCCTATGCCACCATGGCCACCCTGTGGGTCAAAGCAGCAGAAGCAGGCGGCTCTGAGGTCCTCCAGAGCCACTAGCACAGTGTCACAGGGCCTTGTCGGAAATGCAGAAGCTCTGCCTCTCCTCCTGGCCCTGCAGAATCAGCATCTGCCTTCTGACAAGATCCTCAGATGATTAACTGAGAAAAGCAGCCAAGGTGCAGGCTGTTCTGGGGCTCTTCCTGCTACTGAAGTCCCAGTGGCACCTTCCAATGCTCTGCTCAAGGCGCCACCTCCTCCCCATGACATTCTTCATTGTGATTCTCCCTGCCAGCTGTGGTTTTGTTGTTGTTGTTGTTTTGTACTGGGGATTGAGCCCCAGGGCATTCTACCTCCAAGCTATACCCCCAGTCATATTCTTTTTTCTTTCTGAAACAGGGTCTTGCTAGGCTGATGAGAATCTCACTACTTGCTGAAGCTGTCCTCAAACCTGCTATCCTCCTGTCTCAGCCTCCCAAGTACTAGGATTACAGGTATGTGCCACCATGCCTGGCTACCAGCTTTGACTTTATTTCACCCACTCCCAGGAAAGCCCTCTACACTTGGCACTGTGCATCTCTACATCTTGAGCATTTGCAGGCAAGGCCAGGCCACCTCCCTCTATTCCTAAGGTACCAAGCACAGTGACTCACACATCACTGGCAAATGGGGACTCAGCCCCAGAAGCCCTGTACCTTCTAATCTTGAGGCACTTGTCGGGGCTCCCCGTGAAAGGAAGGGTGGTACAGTTCCCACTGTCCATGAGTCTATGCAGCCCCTCTTTTCTAGCCCTATATGGGCTTTTCACCCTTCTAGCCCAAGTAAACACATTAAAGATATGGGTCCTGCTGGTCAAGGGATACAAAATTTCAGTTAAACAGGAAGAATTAGTTTAGGAGATCTATTTGTGCAACATGATGGCAATAGTTTATAACAATGTATTCATTTTTATAATAATGTGTTACATTTTGAAAGCTACACTATGGTTTGAACACTAGTGAGAGTTTAAGTCTTCTCACTAGAAAAAAAAAGTGAAGTAAAGCACATGCTCATGAGCCTGATTGAACCATTCCACACAGCATACATATTTCACAACATCATGTTGTGAAAACATCATGTACATAAGTATATACAAGTTTTAGTTGTCCACTAGAAAATAAAACAAAATAAAAGATACGGGTCTCTAAGTGCACACTTTCTGCTTTTCCTAATGTACTCTCCTTATAATTCTCCATAGGACTCTTGTTGACTAATTCTCCATCTGAATTACATGCCTAACTTACAATTAATTCACAAAAGCAACAGTTCATATAAGGGAAACTCCTAAAATGTCCCTTTTTTACTCCTGTAATCGGATCTACTAATCTTGGGCAAGAAATAACACACTGTACTGATGAGTTACAAATGTTTCTGGTATGTTAACTTCAACCATATTTGGGAGGTAAGGTAACACCTACATTCTTAAATATTAAAATAAAAAGGCTTTAAGAATATGCAAATCTGATAGGACATTCATTATAGCAGTAAAAAAGACAAAAATCTCTGCTTGTTAGCTAATAGTATAATGAATTTAAATAAAAAAATAGAGTAAACTAGACAGTGATAAGAATAAATGAGAAAAATTAAAGCAGAGAAGACAAAAAAGCGCAACTGGGGTCTGAGTGTGGAAGCTGGACTGCAGGACCCCGGAAGCCCTAGTTGAGAAGGGGCTGCCTGTGGAAGGACGCTGCAGGAAGCAGGGCTGGTTGACTGGAGTATGAGGCAGGCAGGAGCAGAAGCAAGATTCCAGGGACTGGGGTAGGGTGAGCGCAGGGAGGTTAGCAGGAGGAGAGGCCGGGTGCACAGAGCCCAGAGGTACAGCAGGCCTGCGGCTAGCTGTCTCTGAGCACAAGGGAAGCCTTCGAGAGAGGTACAATCTGATTCGGGTCTTAAAAGGGCCACCAGCTACTGTGGGGAGAACAGACCACAGGGAGGACCAGGGCAGAGGCTGGAGAAGAGCTGGAGGTCTCTGCAATACCCTGGAGAGGGGGCAGTGGCATGGATCAGGTTGGTGGAAGCACAGCTGGCAAGATGGTGTTAAATTCTGGGTGTATGCTGAAGGCAGAGCCCACAGCCTCTAATGACAGATGACAGCGGATGTGAGAAGAGGGAGACAAGCATAATTCTAAAGTTTCTGCCTGAGCAACTGTTAATGGTATTGCCTTACTGGGATGGGGACGGCTACAGGAGAGCAGGTTGGGGGGAGGGGTCAGGAGCTCAGTTTAGGACATGCTAAGGCTGAAATGGGCATCAGGCTTCAGGTAGAGTTGGTTGTTAGATATGTTTTGAGGGGATTGAACACCCAGGGGCATTCTAGCATTCTACCTCTGAGCTATGCCCCTACCCCTATTTTTTTTCCCCTTTATTTTGAAACAGGGTCTCACTAAGTTGCAGAGGGCCTCACTAAGTAGCTGAGGCTGGCCTTGAACCTGGATCCTCCCGTCTCAGCCTCCCAAGTACTGGGATTACAAGTGTGTGCCACCACACCTGGCTCTTATTTTTTTATTTTGAAGGAGGGTCTCATCTCACTAAGTTGATGAGAGCCTAAGTTGCTGAAATTGTCCTTGAACCTGTGATCCTTCCATCTCAGCCTCCCAAGTACTGGGATTACAGGCTTGTGCCACCATACCTGGCTCTACTTCTGGATTTTTTTTTTTTTTTTTTTTTTTTTGGCAGTCCTGGGGATTGAACCCAGGGGCATTCTACCTCCGAGCTACACCCCCAATCCTATTTTTAATTCTTGATTTTGAAACAGGGTCTCAGTAAGTTGCAGAGGGCCTCACTGATCCTCCTGTCTCAGCCTCCCAAGTACTGGGATTACAAGCATATGTTACCACGCCAGGCCTGGAGAATACCTTTTAAATGTTCATAAAGCCCCATGATCTGAGTGTAAACTTTCTGGAGGCTGCAGTGTGAACAGTAGTGTGCATAAACCCATCTGGTTCTCCTTCCAGGCACACAGTGGGGTTGGAGATTTGTGCTATAGGATTTTCCAGAGCAGCTTTATGCTAGAAGGTGAAGCTAATGCTTCATAGCCCCTCACTTGCATCAGCTCCTTGCAAAACCCTGGAAGGAATCCAGCGATATGTTCACATGGTTCTGGTTCTATAAAACCTACAAAGGCAAGCTATTTAACTGCAATCATGTGAGGCCACTGCCCTGCCATTCCCGTTTCCTCTCGTTCATGGTCCTTGGGCCAGGTGGTGATGGAGTAGCAAAGGGCATTTTGGGGATTCGGCTAATTAGAAGTCGAGTGAGGGAAACACTGAATTTGGGGTTAGCTGCCACTTCCACATATGGTTAAGTTCCTGTAGCCCTCCCAGGGTAGGGATGGCTTCCAGATGGACCTGACATCTTGACAAAAGGACAGACCCCAAGTTCATAAGATAAATGTGCCCTGAGATACCAACTAAAAGTCTGTGCAGAGGGAAAGGGAAGTTTGAAACATATGAAGCCAGAAGCTCATCTGTGGGAAATTCTCTGCCTCATTAAGTGTATAAAACTGCAAGTAGAGAATGCTATTGTCATCAACGCCTACACAGAGCTACGCCTTATCTGGGATAGACTCAATAGTGCAGTGCATGCAACCATAAACACACTCTACATTTCCTCCCATTTTGGTGGGAATCACATGAAATAGAACTTACACCAGGGTTTGTAGGGCCCAAATCTATAGCAGTAGTACAAACAACAAGCGCCTATGTGTGGAAGGTTGTGGTTTTGTGTGTCCCATTGTATCATACTGCATTTTGGTGTTTCTGACAAACTTTGAACTGACAATGTCTGATGGTTCCAAATAAAATGGCACACAAAGGCTGCCTCCAACTTGCTGAAACAGCCTGAAGAAACAAATGTTCTGGTGACAAAGTCCTACACATGTTCATCAGTAAATCAATGCATATGGTAGAAGAGCTCTGTGTGTGTGTATGTGTGTGTGGTACTAAGGACTGAACCCACAGCCTTGCACACGCTAGACAAATACTCTATGAACAGGCTACTCCCCCAACCCCTTAGAAGAGCATATCGAGCTGGGCGTAGTGGTGCCCGCCTGTAATCTCAGATTTGGAGAGGCTGAAACAGAAGGATCCCAGGTTGAAGGACAGCCTCAGCAATTTAGTGAGACCTTGCTTCAAAATAAAAAAATAAAGTAGGGCTGGGGTTATAGCTTGGAGGTAGATTGCCTCTTGGTTCAATCCCCAGTACCACCAAGGAGGAGAAGGACAAGAAGGAAGGGGTGGGGGAGAATTAGTTGTTGATTGTATAACAATGCTGCTCAATACAATGTACTGGCAACTAAAATCTTTGTTTTTTGGTGGTACTGGGGATTGAACTCAGGGACATTCTACCTTTGAGCTACACCCCCAGCCCTATTTTTTATTCTTTTATTTGAAACAGGGTCTCACTAAGTTGTGGAAGGCCTAAGTAGCTAAGGCTGGCTGCAAACCCAGATCCTCCAGTCTCAGCCTTCCAAGTACTAGCATTACAAGCGTGCACCACCACGCCTGGCTGAGTATGTGTTTTCAATCAGGAAAAGTAAATGTTCTATATATGAGCACTTTTTAAAAAATATCCAGGTTTATTATGAGTTAAATGTTATTATTAGTGACCTCTAATAACCAATCCTTGTTTTGAAACCATGCATGAATATTTTAAAATGAAATTAAAAACCCTAATGGAAAATGAAAGCTGCTCTGCAAGTCTGTTGATTTTGCTTCTTTATCGGAAGAGTTCATCATCTCCAAACCTCCTTGATGGTACACAAACCTACTTCCTGGCCACTGCTGAACTGCAAGCCGGTAAAGTGGGCACGGAGTAAGAAGACAGTCTCTGGAACATGTTGGCAAAGACCCCAGGAAAAATAGTGTCCTTAATATCTTCAAAGGCATCTTCAAAGATTAGTCCAAATTCTAACCTTCCTTGATCATCAGTTTATCAAGGATCTGAAAAAGCACAATTTAAAATTTGCATACCTACAAAACTTACAGCATTTTAAAAAATGTGTGTGTGTGTGTGTGTGTGCATGTGTGTGTGAGTGATTGAACCCAGAGGCATTCGACCTCCAAGCTATACCTCCAGCCCTTTTTAAAATTTTTTATAAAGAATAAAGTTGGCAAGCCGGGCGTGGTGGCGCACGCTTGTAATCCCAGCATTCGGGAGGCTGAGACCAGAGGATCCGGGTTCGCGGCCAGCCTCAGCTACCTAGTGAGGCACTCCGCAACTTAGTGAGACTCGGTTTCAAAAATAAAGAATAAAAAATAGGGCTGGGGGTATAGCTCGGAGGTAGAATGCCCCTGAGTTCAATCCCCAGTAC
>PVLC010023362.1:0-25727 GCA_004027655.1 Graphiurus murinus
CACATGATGTACCTACACAATCATATCAAGGTCACTCACTGAAGTGAACCTTAGGGGGAGGGAGGGGGAGGGAATGGGGAGGGAATCGGGGAAGGGGTCAAATGAGAATTTTGTGCAAATATGTTGTTAACAATTTGTACTTAACAAAGATGTATGCTATATTGCACGAATTACTACAATAAAAATTAAAAAAAAATTGCATGATATAAACATATAGTCCTTGTAATGGAATGAAAGGGATTCATATTTCTGAAAATAGAAAAAAAAAAGGAAAGAAGAAGTGATAGGAGTAAGGCACAAAATAAAGTACCAAACTAAATAAACTCTCCTGTCAAAAAATATTTAAATTTACATAATATTGCAATATGTTCCTATGCTCAAAGATTCCCTCTGGTTAGTACTGGGTATTATTCCCTTTCAATTCCTTATTTTGTAACAATATTTTTTTCACACGGTCATAGATCTGCTTGGTTCTGACCCCATAGATGACAGGAGTGAGCATTGGCAGCACTACCACATACAGATTGGCCAGGAGTATGTGGATATAGCGGGGAACATTTTGGCCAAAGCGATGTGTCATGAAGGAAAAGAGGTCTGGTGTATAGAAGGCGAGGATGACACACACGTGCGAACCACATGTGCTGAGCAACTTGAGTCGGGCCTCCGAGAAGGGAGACGAAAAACAGCACGCAGGCAGTATCTGCACGTAAGACAGGGCAATGGCTATGATGTCAAACACCAGTATTGAAATAGTACCCAAGCCATAGATGATATTGACCTTGATACTAGCACAAGACAAACGAGCAAGGCCCGTGTGCTCACAGTAAGTGTGGGGAATGACATGATTCCCACAGAAGGGCAATCACAGTATGAGAAATACGAAGGGGATAACAGAAATGAATGACCTCAGTAACAAACTAAGTCCAATCGCAGAAACCACCTTGTTGGTGAGAATGGTGCTGTATCGGAGTGGGTTGCAAATGGCCACATAGCAGTCATAAGCCATTGCCAAGAGGATTGCCAACTCCATGCCAGTGAAGTTGTGGATGAAAAACCTCTGGATGAGGCAGGCACCAAAGATGATCTCTCTGAAGCTAAACCAGAAAATCCCCAGCATCTTCAGGATGGTCGCGGTTTAGAGGCCCAAGTCAATGGTAGCCAACATGGCCAGGAAGTAGAACATGGGCTGGTGGAGGCTGCTCTCAGTCTTGATCACAAATAGGATGGTGATGTTCCCTAAGAGTGCAATCATGTACACAGCACAGAAGGGAAAGGCAATCCAGATGTGAAGAGTTTCAAGTCCTGGGATCCCCAGCAACAGAAAGGAGGAGGGGTGAAACTGGGTGTCATTGGGAAGGAACATCCTGCTTTGGAATGCATGTGTCCATGGTACTTACAAATGTGAGCTCATCAATCTGCAGGCCACCAGGCAATCTTCAGTAGAATTGAAAGCTTAAGGAAAAAGAGCAACATATGATTATGTAGGTTACTCTTCAGCTGATTCACACAATTAGTAATCCCAGTACTTGAAAGGCTGAGACAGAAGGATCAGAGGTTCCTGATGAGCCTTGGTAAATTAATGAGGCCCTCAGCAACCTAGTGAGACTCTGTTTCAAAATAAGTAAATAAATAAAATAGGGGTGAGGATTTAGCTCCGAGATATGATGTCCCTTGGCTCAATAACTAATACCACAAAAAAAGGGAAGAATAAAAGAAAGTAATGCACTACATAAAGAAAAAGTGAAGAAATTAGTACATTCTCAATGAGAAGACTGTGAAAGAAGTTCTGCTGTGAACTACAATAAAAAGCTGCCCTTCTGCATTAATTTGCAATGGTTTTAGCATAGATATTGTGCTAAGGCTTTGCCTCAATACTAGCTCCATTAATTAGCTTAGTTCTTTCACCATCACCAATGAATTTACTTTCAGTTCTGACAAACAGAGGGCTCTGCCAAAAGTGATTTACTTTTTTTCTAGGTTTTGTTTTTTTGGGTTTTTTTTTTTTTTTTTTTTTTTTTTTTTTTTTTTTTTTTTTTTTTTTTTTTTTTTTTTGTGGTACTTGCCATTGAACATAGGGGCATTCTACCTTTGTGCTACACCTCAGTCCTATTTTATTTTTATTTTGAAGCAGGGTCTTTCTAGGTTAATGAAAATCTCACTACTTGCTAAATCTGTCTTGAACCTGTGATTCTCATGTCTCCATCTTCCAAGTACTAGGATTAAAGGCATGCATTATAACACCAGCCTTACAGAGTAGTTTCTATTGACTCCATCAGGCTAAATGTTAACACAGAGGTGTTACACAGAAAAGTGTTAAGTTGCTGATAAGCATGATTTATTAAAATGTAATCTAAAATATTGATATAATTTTGAATGATTACAAGTGACTCATTTAAAGTATTTATTGTTGTTAAAAAGTATTTATTTGTGATTATTACAAAATAATGGAGTAAATGCAGCTTAAACAGCAGAATCAAATACCCTTTATTGATGTATTACCTACAACTTGGAATGCTAGAGCAGAGCCTGTGCAAATTTCAAAATTGAACTTTACAAACACTTATTGCAGAACTTGTTTAACCCTACTTTGCCAAGGAAATGCACCTTGATTACTTTGAAAGAATTATCAAATTCTTGAAATGCATAGAGTTATGAAGTTTTGGAGAGGAAAATAGAAAGGCAAGTGATAACTGAAAATGGAATAGAATTAAATTAGGAAAAGAAAATTGGTGGCTTTTTCATGGTATATTTATAAATAGAAGTCCCCAAGCTATACACATATATCATCTCCCTAAAACTCCCATCTATTATAAGGGAGAAATATCACTATCTTCATTTTAAATCTTAGGTAATCATGATTTTAACAGCTTAAGAATCATGACAACTATGTTCAAGAACCACTAGATATAAAGAAATAATATTCCATGTATTGGATTATTGGGAGCAATAAAAATTGATCATTTCAAAGTTACCTTAAAGCCACCTATTCCTATAAAGTTTCATGTACCTGATGTTTGGCATTGTTAGGGGAGTGTTTTCTAAGCTTTCAATAATTAATTATACATAATTGTTTGATAGTAAAAAGCCTTTTTGATTACATTATGCCATTAGAGGATTCCAAAGGAGCAATACTAATTATGACTATAGTTTCCAGAAGACAGTCGGGTAATTATCTAGAAATTGATGTGAGAGAGAAGCAAAGCCAAAAAAAACAGGGTCCATGGTAGAAGGTAGTGAAAGAAGCAGTACAATATGAGGGAGAAAGCAGGAAGCTTCTAGGAGGAAAGGCATAATAGTTGGGGGGAAAAAAGCAAAACTAAGAATAAGAGTTTTTATTTGCAAGAGAAACACTGTGGAACGTCTATAAAGATAGAGACTATCTTCTAGGATGTTCTTACTTAACAGTCTTAAGCAAGAATAGGGAATATTTTAAAAAGAAGGATTGTGACATGGTCAACATAAGGACTAGAAATAGAATCCAATCTTGGAAACAAAATTAAAGGAGGCTTAATCAATGCAAATGCAAATGGTTAGTTTATTATTAAATAAAATCCTCTGTATTTATAAATGTCTCTGAGGAGCAAGAGTGTAGGTAATTGTCTCAGAAAGCTATAAAAACAATACAAAATGTTCTTAGTAAATGAGAAAAGTAATTTATCTAAAAGATGCCCAGCTGAACATTAAAGGAAAGCAATAAGCTATGTTTCTGTTTATTTTATTAAGAAGAAAAGATGATATAATATTTTGTGTTGTCAAATAAGATATTGGAGAACTTACGCATATTAACTCAGATAATTATATCCTATAATGGAGCAGTATCAAAAACTCTGCAGTTGCATGTGTGTGCTGAAACCCCACTTCATGACCATAGTAGAAAAAAAGTTAATAAGTGTTACCTGGAGCCAAGTGTGGTGGCACAAGCCTGTAATCTCAGTACTTGGGAGGCTGAGACTGGAGGCTTGTAGGTTTCCAGCGAGCCTCAACAACCTAGTGAGGACTCCTCATCTTAGTGAGATTCTGTTTCAGAATAAAATAAAATAGGGTTGGAAATATAACTAAGAGGTAGAATGCTCCTGTGTTTAATCCCCAGTACCACACACACACACACACACACACAAAAGTATTACCTATCATCTGTATGATTTTGCACAGCTATTTTAACATATTTCTGTTATTTTCATGGATAAAATAGAAATTATAAAGATAAATAACCCAAATATGTCACAATTTTAAGACATTGTTTAAGAAGAAGTGTCTTAAATATTTTAAAAGTACTACATAATCCGTCAGATTTCTCTACATAACAGGAGACTCAGTTTTCTAAAAAGTACACAGAGTGGATTCAGGCTAAACGCCAAATGACCCTTTGTAGTATGATTCTGCTCATTCTCTAAATTTCATCTTTAGACTTCATTCCTCAAAGTCTTTTTTCTTCTCCTCTTCTATCATCTATCTCTCTGTCCACAGCTGCATCCTAAGGATGCCCTTGTGACCTGTGAGAAAAGGAAGACTCACTAGGTGGAGTACCAGGATAGAATCCTGTCTCTGCTTTTCCTTAACCTGCACCCCCCGGAGATGTTTCTGTAAAAGACACAAGGTCCCTGAAGAGTCTGTTTTCTAATCTGTCCCTGACTCAGGAAGACATAGTCACTAGGGCGCCCTTGCTTCTAAGGAAATGAAGGCAGAAAAGTGAGGTGCAGGTCAGCAGATGGCAGAATAAAGGATCTCAACCTTCTTCTCCCCAGAAGCACTGATTTAACAGCTATTTTGGACAAAGTCTTCTTTATGAGACCTCTAGAATTCAAATGAGAGGTTACAACAATTGGATGGAACATATAACAAGAACACACACACACACACACACACACACACACACATAGGCCCACACTGAAAGACAGGCATGGTCAGGCATATCTGCAATCCCAATGCTTATGAGCCTGAGACAGCAGGTCCAAGACCAGCCTCAGAAACTTAATAAGACCCTGACTCAAAATTTTTAAAAAATTAATTAATTAATTAATTAATTAATAAAAACAAGAAGTCGATGTGAGTGTAACTCAGAGGTAGAATGCCCCTGAGTTCAATCCCCAGTATCAAGAAAAAGGAGGAAGAAGAGGAGGAAGAGGAAGAAAAAGAGGAAGAGGAAGAGAAGGAGGAGGAGGAGGGAGAAGAAGAAGGAGGAGAAGAAGAAGGAGAAGGAGAAGAAGAAGGAGAAGGAGATGGAGGAGAGGAGGAGAAGGAGAAGGAGAAGGAGATGAAGGATAAAAAGAATAGCTTAGTTTGCCCATAGGACCAAATCTGGCATGGTGTGCTGCTGAAGAAAATCTCTCAGCTCCAGAGTTCTTTCATGGGGAAAGATAGAGGACAAACAAAATGTGGCATACATGTGCAAAGGAATACTATACAAACTTACAAAATAAGTAGATTCTGTCATTTGTGACAATATGGGTAAAATTGAAAGATACTATATGACATTAAGTAATCCAGGCACAGGAAGACAAATACTGCTAGATCCCAAATGTGAAATCTGAAAAAGTCTAATTCACAAAAAGAGAGAGAAAAATGGGGGTTACAAGATGCTAAGCACATGGGGCACTGGAGAGATGCTGGTTAAGGATCAAAAATTTTAGTTTTACAGAAGTAATAAAAAAGATTTCCAAAATCTTTCCTGTATCATAGTGACTCTCATTAGTAATGATATACGGTACAGTTTAAAATTACTAGGAGAACAAATTTTGTTTCTCACCCAGAAATGATAAATATGAGGTAATATACATGGTAAATAGCTTGATTTAGTCTTTTTAAAATGTATACATGCATCAACACATCATGTTGTACACCACAAATATTTACAATTTTTACTTGTAAATAAAAAGAGAGAGCAAACTTGACCAAAGACAGACCTATGTGTTTATTTATACGTAAAGTAAATTCTCATTATTCTCAGTGTTTATGGTCTATAAAGTCACTGTGAATGTAAAGTTAATAAATATGGATCTATTCATTATTCCTAGAAGAAATACAGACTTAGGTTCTCTGGTCACTACATTTTTCTCAGCTGCTCAATATATAACCTTGCTTGGGAGTATTTTTTCTTGAGAAAATCCTATGAAATATAATTTTTTTTAAATTCAGTCTTTGATTTAATCCCAGGGGTTCCAGGGACCATCTGTGTAATATTAGTTTCTATGTCACAGTCATTGAAAACCTACTCTTCCACTTAATGCTTTTCCTGTATAATATTTAGCAGCATATAAAAGAGTATTCTGCAGCCTCCTGGTATACACAACTTTCCTCAGTGGCAAAGTTAATATTTTCCATGCTTTATTACCTTTTGAAATGAGTCAGCCAACTACACTAGCCAAGACGTATTGGAAATTTTTTGACACTGGCTAAATCAAATCTAAATTTCTCTGCTTTCAGGTTCACAACAATGCTTTCAACTACAACGATTTTTATTATTTGACATTTCAGGAATACACAAATTTAAAGAAACAAAATTTCAACAAATTTAGTATAAAGATCTAATTGGCTATTTTTAATAACCCATGAATTGAGCATCATCTGATCTAAACAGAGGCAGCTCCATAAGGCAGGACAGAACAGTTGTTTTTTGTAAAGTAGATTGAAAAGACACAAAGAAAGAGAATAAAACAAAAAAAAGTGAATGGTTACACTCAGGATACTGTTCTTGTAAGGGTCAACGCAAAGGGGACCTCTTTATCTTCCTCAATCAGGTTGACTGATCCTGTTCCTATTGGTTGCCCTGTATTTAGAAGAAACAGCTCTTCTTGGGGATTTTCTGGTTAGCATTCCACTTTGATTACTTAATACTTAACACAAGTAACTCTGTTTTGGTTTCATCTTCTGGAACCTAGTGCAGGAGATAGTCTAAAACATTGATCTCCAGTAAATTCTACTTAAAGTGCCTTTCTATACTGTTATAACACACTGCTGAAGTTGCTTGAACACTTTTCTGACAGGCCTCAAATTCAGATAGGTGATTTTCCTCTTCTCTTATTTGGGGGACCTATATTGATTCATTAACTTTGAACTCATAATCAACAACACTATAATGTATTCCTGGATGAAACTTATCTAATAAGGTTCCATGGCACTCAGGAACAATTCATACCACCTCAGGGCTATATTAACAGGCCATTGGAATGGAGAGAGAGAGAGAGAGAGAGAGAGAGAGAGAGAGAGAGAGAGAGAGAGAGAGAGAGAGAGAGAGAGAGAGAATGCAGCCAAAAATAAAAATATACACTCATTTACATATAAGCAATATTTTTGTCAGCTTTCTTGTCACTGTGACCAATACATGACAAGCAAAATGTAGAGGAAGAAAGATTTATTTTATGACTCATGATTTCAGAGATCGTTCCACGATCAGCAGCTTATGGCAGGGCAAGAAGAGCTTGGAGGAAGTCTTTAAGTGTGAGAGAAGAGGAGATGCTGCAATCAGTTCACCTTGGTGAGAAGCAGAAAAAGGAGATGAAACAGCCAGAGATAGATGCAGATACAGGACACACGGCCATGTCACCAGTGGCCCACCTCCTCTTGCCAGGTTTCACCTACAAAACTGGCTGCATCGCCCATCATGTGAACTATGGAGAACATTTTAATTCCAAACTATAATGATCACTGAAGCGACAACTCAGAGCCTTACCTTGTTCAACTCAACAAGGAACACTCATGTCAGGAATTCAAATTTGGGGACAGATTGTTGCATGTTGCAAATGACTTTGAAGGGCCATCAGTTTAAGTTGGGGCTAAAGATACATTTTAGGGAAAAGACAAATTTACAATGTGGAATCCTTGAATAATGAATTTCAAGGATATACATCCTTGATATACATCCTTTAATTTATATTAAATTCATACTTGAGATATAAGTGAAGAATATGATTCAGAATAACATTTTTTATGTTGATATATGAAGCTATCACTCCAATTTTACTTACAGCGCACAGGGAAGTAGAAGGAGGTAGACGGGTGGGATGCAGAAGGAAAAACAATAAGAGATGTTGTGTGCATATTTTAATGAACCACTTTGAATCTCATTACAATGGATAGTTACAGTGATCCCCTCAAGCAAAGTAATAACCCCATTTTAGACACAGTCTTGATAGAATTCTGTTGTCTAGAAAATCTGGAAATAAATTTTCTTATTGGAATTAAAGAATAATGGTTCCCCTGAAGAAATAAAATTATAACAACCTGAGTTAAAAATTTTAAAAATTGGTGACATTCACAAAATAATATTTCAAAAATTGTTCAGAGATCTAAAAGGAGTCTTAAAGATGGGCAAAAATAATTGTATAATTACAGTGGCCAAATTTTCAATGCTAATATTTAGGTACAACTGACTTTTCACCCAACTCACATTTTGGTTATTTCACATGATTAAATATTTTTTCTATGAAACATATTTAGATGTATTATGAAAGAATGTATATATCACAACACAAAACTTTGATTTTGATATGAAGGTGTAAATGATGGTGTGATGTAAATATTGAAACCACACATTACTAAAGGTAAAAAGTAAAATTAACCCTTATACACAGATGATATGAAATGTGTCAACATTTCTTCATATTTCTCTCTTTTCAAAATAAAAAGATATTTAAATCAATTTTTTGATATCTATATATAATACTTTTGTGGAGGGAAATACACCAAGTGATGTATACATGCATTAATACATCACTTTGAATCTCACCATGAGATATAATTACAATGCACCAGTTAAAGATTATAAAAAAAAAAAAATAGAACCAGCAAATCTGAGGCACTGCAGTTCTGCCAAGAGGCAATCTCCAGAGACAATTGAGAGCTCATTCCTTTCCTCCTTTTCTGGATCCTCCTGTTACTAAGATGTTGTTGACTTTTGAGATATGAAAAATTATCTATTGCTGACTTTTTAATTCATATATATATATATATATATATATATATATATATATACACATATGCTTGTATTCTGAACTTAAATTTCCAACTCCCAGTGGCCTCTTTCCCTGAGAGAACACTGCCTATGGGAGTTTTAGGAACCTGGAAATTGTCTATAACTGAGCTCATTGAGAAAAGCTGAAGTCCTGAGAGACGAGACTTGCTCAAGCCAGGTGGGTGCTCATTTTGATCCACATAGAAGCCCTAGCGAGGTGAAGAAGAATGGCATAGTAACTCTCACTGCATCCTTCCTGCAACAGTCAGGAAGATTGCTGCAGGGCTCCACTTAGAGCAGCCAAGCTCTGAAAAACAGGTGTGCATCAGATTTCTTTGGACCATTCATCCCATTTGGATTTAGGGCACCTAGAACAGACTGCATCTCTTACAAGCAAAGGTATCTCTATTCTGTTTTGGACTGGGACTGTGCTGCAAATTTCCTTAAGAATAAATTTGTACCTGGGTTATTCTGTGTATTTCAGTATATCAGAAGAAAACTGATGAAGGAATGGATGGGAGGGAGATGTACCAGTGGATTTGCTGAGAAAATCTTAGAAATCTAATATGCTTTCTGAGCAGTGTTTCAACCTGATCAAAGCAGTCTGCAATGCATTATATCATTTTATATTTCAAACTCTGCAGGGTATACAATACATATTTTAATATTTAATGCCAATATTAAACTTTGTAGCATGTAAGACCAATACTTGGCAGGCTGAGAAGAGAGGATCACAAGTTCAAGGGTAGCCTCAGCAACTTAGTGAGATCCTCAGAAGTTTAGTGAGACTCTCTTTCAAAGTAAAAAATAAAATAAGGTTGGGGGTGTATCTCAGAGGTATAATGATCCTGGGTTCAATTCCTCTTCACACACACACACACACACACACACACACACACACACAACTTTGTAATTATTTGGTTCAAATTTTAGCTTCATGAATTCAAACTTGGATAGTTTTGGAAAACAAATTGGACATTCTTTGTTTTCTTATCTGTGTCCTAAGTAAGATAACCTAGCATAAAGCTCCCTTGAGGATAATACCAGGAATGCAACTAACATAGTATATAATCGATGCTCAATTCATGTTGGAAAGAGATGGATAAGGGATAAAAATTTACCCAGTAGACATTATAGACCATTTACTTTATTCTTCTCTGAAAGAATATGAAAGTTCCCATCCATTCCCTCACAATCCCTCCATCATGGAGTCAGACATGAAATAAATGCTGACAAAATTCAATTTTGTTGCAGCCTGATCCTTGAATATGTGTCAAAATGTAAAGATGGAAACAAGAAACTGTTAGTGAAACACTGTTAGAGGAAGCATGTAAACATTACTGTCTTTATATGAATAGGTTAACAATGATTTAGAAATTACCTTAAGTCTATATTAAGTTACTAGAAAATACCCCTTCACCTCCCTTTTCCTTTATTCTTCATTAATTCATTGGATCGATAATCAAATATATGAGACATAATGTTATCAAATAATAATCTACAGCATAATAATAGGGAAATTTATGAAGAAATGTAAAATGCAATATGACGAAAGATGGAAGACAGATAAGTATAACTACCATACGGGCACCATGGAGGGTGTCAATGATAGTTCAAGGTAGCAAAAAAATAATCTCAGAGCTGACAATATGTGAGTCTTCAATTCTAGTAAAAGATTATTAAAGAATTTTATGTATGAATAATATCATAGACAACAAAGACAAAAGGTATCTGCTATCATCTAATGAGAGAGTGATCATTTCCCTATGGAGAGAAATGTGGAGAAATATATTTCCAATATTTAGAAAAATTCCTTAATATTTTATAAGACTGGAGAAGACATCTTATTGTAATGTTTTCTCCAATAAATACAATTGAAAATCTGCATATGCTTGCCATAAATATCACAGGTAATTGAATACATTGTTGCTGCTTAAAATAAAACTATCTTGATAAAGTTAAATTATCTATGCTCGCATCTATTCACCACTCAATTTAGACTTCCTTAAGTTGGATGCATATCAAATTAGATTTTTTTCTGTTTGTAAAATTCTCAGTATAAATGTATTTATATTATATCCATTCATATATGTTTATATTTGTATATATATATATATTTATTCCAATAACAATTTAAAATCAAATCAATATTTATATTTAAATCAGTATCTTTTATATCAATGTATGGGAATATATCTTATTTACTTTAGGTATGCTTAGTGTGTCACAATATAATTTTTTGATCTTAACTTACCTTTATGATGCACTATTTGAATGACTATTTTTACCTGATTACAGATGTTATTTTATTATATAACTATCCAGTAATCTGGTTTCTCTACATTTTTGTTCCGTCCAATATATACCATGTTTCACAAATGATATTCCCCCCAATTTCCAAAGCTCCTTGAATACATATATCCAGCTGTTTCTAGCTCATAAGACAATATCCATCCCAAAGGATTCTGAAGTTCAAATAGTAAAAAGGAAGCAGAAACTTTGAGTGTGAAAATTCAAGAACAGGTTAGGGGCTAATAGGTACTACATCATTTCAATTTAATACTGAAATTCAGTTGGCTATTCATACACCAGCCCTGACTTCGTCGGGGATTGACTTGATGGTTATTTTTCATGATTGCAAGGACTTCATAAGCTATAAAAACTACATTAAGAAAGAAAGAATTTTGAGAACACTGTCAATCATTTTTCTAAAACCAAGACATGAAAAAAAAAAACTATAAGTTAAGGGATTTTTGTATATCTCAAAATATTTTATAGTAATCATTTATAGGAAATATAACAAGTGCAAATTGCACACAACAAATTACTTCATGGGGCTGGAGGTGTGGATCAGAAAATGCAGAAATATGCAAAGAAAAGTCATGAAATGAAGCTTGGATAGAAGAGACTGCCTGGATAATGAGCTTAGCCAATAGCAAGTATTTTAATTAATTAAATAAATGAAAGGAATTGATGGAAACTCTGACTTCAGGTTATAATCAAATTGTTTTAATAATTTCTATCTAAGGTCAAGAATAACACAAAATTCTGTGGCCAGTACAGTGTCATGAAAGATACAATGGTTTGCTCATTTTCCTGAGAACTCTCAGCTGTTCCCTCTTTTTCATCCTTCATGTGTCTCCATCAGGTATGTATAAATCTCCTTCTGATCATTCTACATTTGACACATTTTCTTATACAGTGATTTTCTTAAGTCAAAGCTATACCTGTTACTAGATATGTCCTTAAACTATTCTGGTTAAAACTTAAAGAAAAAAAGTCTTATTCAAAATCTCCAGTTATCGCGGCCAGCCTCAGCTACCTAGTGAGGCCCTCCGCAATTTAGTGAGACCTGGTTTCAAAATTAAGATAAAAAAATAGGGCTGGGGGTACAGCTCGGAGGTAGAATGCTCCTGAGTTCAATCCCCAGTAATGCAAAAAAAAAAAAAAAACCTCCAGTTAGCCCTCTCTCACTCTTATATCTGCACATTTTCTCCTTCAAACCCGAGACTCTTACACATTCTTCAATTTTCAATTGGTGTCACTTTATCCTCAAAGAAAGATTATAGGGTTTTCATATATTTAATTCTGGATTTTGGTACTTAAATATTTTTCCTCATTTAGCATCTATATATCTGCAATACTGCAAATTATAAATTCAAACATCAATGCAAATATCAAAGTCAACATTTTGGTACATGTTATTAAGCTGTTTCGTGAGTGGTTAGAGAAATTCATAGGACTCGGGTATCTAGTAAGGAGGACCAGATGTTTCTTGCAGCTCTTGGTGCAGATACTGTCTATATCTTCATAGCTGCGGTGCCCTTTTCAAGACAGAGTAATGTGGAAATAATACCCAGCTCTGTGCAATGAAGAAATGACTTCTATGTAAACATTCATAGGTATGGTATTTACTGCATGGCTCACAGTGCCCTTGGCTTTCTATTTCAAGATTGCAAAATAGATAAATTATTACTTTTTTTTCTTTAGAACAATTGTCCATGAAGAAGAAGCTAAAACATCTCAGCCTTGTGATGTCAGCATACAATAAGACTGATGTCCATCCAGCATCAACTAGTTAAAAAATCTCCTTCTGATCATTCTACATTTGACACATTCTCTTATACAGTGATTTTCTTATCTCAAAATTCTACTTGTCACTTGATATGTCCTAGGTAAATTTTTAAACTAGTTAAATCTTTCAACATACTTATTATCAGTGACTGATAAACTTAGATAAAGTAGCTATTATATCATTATTATGCAACTTCCAATAATCTGGTTTCCCGTATTTTTGTCCTTTCCAATAGACACCATGATTCAGAAAAGACATTCTCCGAACTCTCCAAAGCTCACTTGATATATACATCAACCTGTTTCCATGCTCAAAAGACAATATCTATCCCTAGGGACTCTAGAGGCCAACTAGTGAAAGTAAGCAGAAAGTTGAGGTGTGAAACTTCAAAGACAGATTAAGAGAGTAAAATTCATTATATTATAGGAATGCAACCATGAAATCCAGTCAGCTATCCATATTTACTCTTTGATTTCTTTGGAGACTGACCTGAGGATTATTTTTCATGATTACAAGGACTATATAGTCTATGAATATTTATAACAATAAAGTGCGTCAGGAATACTATCAACTGTATTTCTAAAGAGAAGAAAGAAACTATTAGGAAACCTATATGACTTTCAATATGTAGCTCTAATGTTCTTAATAAGAGGCATGGGGAGCCGGGTGTGGTGGCACTCCCTCGTAAACCCAGCATTTGGGAGACTGAGACCAGAGGATCTGGGTTCGCGGCCAGCCTCAGCAACCTAGTGAGGCAATCCGCAACTTAGTGAGACTCAGTTTCAAAATAAAGAAGAAAAAATAGGGGAAAAATAGGGCTGGGGTGGAGCTCGGAGGTAGAATGCCCCTGTGTTCAATCCTGAGTACCACAAAAAAAAAAAAAAAAAAAAAAGAAGAAGAAGAAGAAGAGTCATGAGTGTCATCAGATTTGCAGTATGGCACTGGGGTTGGGACTGCTTTGCAGATGTATGCAAAGCAAAGTGAAAATCAGGACCAAAAGCTTAGATGGAGTAGATGGCCTATCAAGGCAACCTAACCAAGAGCAAGTTTTTCGATTAATTAGAGAAATGAAATGAAATTCAGACCACAGGTTATAATTTAATTGTTACAATTATTACTCACTAAAGTCAAAAGGAAACACAAATTGTGTGGCCAGTAGAGTCATAAGTAGGGAAATTATTATTTATTACCTGTCACACTGTCTCCACCCTACTCTTTATTTTTAATTTTTCTCTTTTCATTTTTTTCTTTTTCTTTTATTTATTTATTTATTTATTCATTTATTTATTTATTTACTTGGCACTAGGGATTGAACTCAGGTGCATTATACCTCTGAGGTACATCCCTAGTCTTATTTTTTTTTTAATTTAGAAGCAGAGTATCAAAAAAATTGCTAAGAGCCTCACTGAGTTGCTGAGGCTATCCTTGAACCTGCGATCCTCCTGTCTCAGCCTCCCAAGTATTGGGACTACAGGTGTACACCACCATGCTGGGCTGTTATCATCCTTAATGAGTCCCAGCTGTCATTAATAACCCTCATTTTGATCATTTCACAATATTTGACATATTCTTTCCTATGCTGGTTTTCCTATCTCAACGCCAACCCTAATGGTGTCCCTAAATTAGTATGGCTAAAATCTAAAAACAAGCAAGCAAAACAACGTTGATTCTCCGTTTTAAATTTCCTATCACCTTTCCTGACTCATTCTTATAATTATACTGTTTTACTCCTCCAAATTATTAGTAATTCTTTAATGTTCAATTGGTATTACTTTCTTCTCAAAGGAAGATGATAGGATTTTCATAGTTAAATCTGGACCTTAATACTTAAATATGTTCTGCATTTAGCATCTGTGTATTAGTCCTCTTGAAAATTACAAATTCAGAACAGTTAAAATATCAGTTATTTGGTAGATGTTTTCAAGCTGTTCTATGCATAGTTAAGGAGATTCACGGGACTCCGTGTATTGCCATAAGGAGAACAAAATGTTTCTTGCAGCCTTCAGGGCAGATACCATCTGTATCTTCACATCAACATGCATGTTTTGAAAAGGATAAGGCAGACAAATTATAAAAATATATGCCTCTCTCTGATGATGAAATACATTCTATCTAAATATACACAGGCATGGTAATTACTCCATGGTTCACAGCTCCCTGCATTTGCACTTTCTTTTTTGAGGTTGCAACATTAATAAATTATTACTTTGTTAGCTTTAGAGGAATCATCCATGAAGAAGAAGTTAAAACATCTCAGCCTTGTAATGTCAGCATACAATAAGACTGATGTCCACCCATCAATCTTCATTCTCATTGGCATTCCTGGGTTGGAGGCTGCCCACATCTGGATCTCCATCCCATTTTGCATGGTCTACCTTTTGGCCCTACTGGGAAACTGTTCACTTTTGTTTATCATCAAGACAGACTCCAGCCTCCATGAGCCAATGTACCTTTTCCTCTGCATGCTGGCTGTGGCTGATCTGGTTGTGTGCACCACAGCTGTTCCCAAACTTCTCAGCCTCTTCTGGTTCAATGATGGAGAGATTTCCTTGGAAGCCTGCCTCACACAAGTGTTCCTCATTCACTCTTGCTCCACCATGGAGTCTGGCTTCTTCCTGGCCATGGCTTTTGACCGTTATGTAGCCATTTGTAATCCATTAAGACACTCAGCTATTCTGACCCACTCTGTAATCGGGGCAATAGGTCTAGTTATTTTGCTCCGGGGCACAGCACTTCTCAGTCCTCACCCTTTCCTGCTACGCTGGCTTCCCTACTGCAGAACCAACATAATCTCTCACACCTACTGTGAGTTCATGGCCCTTATCAAAATTGCTTGTGCTGAGACCAGAATCCGCAGAGCCTACAGCCTCATCGTCGCCTTCCTCACTGGGGGCGTGGACTTCATATTGATCATTTGTTCCTATGTGCTCATACTCCACACTGTCTTCCACCTCCCATCCAAGGATGCCAGACTCAAGACCTTGGGCACCTGTGTCTCCCACGTCTGTGTCATCTTAGTGTCCTATACCCCAGCCTTCTTCTCTTTTCTCACTCACAGATTTGGTCACCAAGTGGCTCCCCATGTCCATATATTTGTGGCCAACATCTATCTTCTTGTCCCACCCATGGTCAACCCCATTATTTATGGGGTAAGGACCAAGAGAATACGAGAAAGATTCCTTAAATTGTTCAGTGTTGGAAAGCGTCTGATTTGAAATACTTTTGTCAGTTTGTAATATGTGAATAAAATATAATTTATTTGTGGTAGAATATGTGGTTTCTTCAATAAGTTCCTCTTTTAATGATCAGATGGCCGAAGTTTTCCTATGGGAAGTAACTGATTGAAAGATAATTGTATGTTTAAACAGGTGAAACTATAGTTTATCTAGGCATTTCTGAAATATTTTCCAAATAAATAGTGGAATTATTCTAAAAGGATAATCTCATTTTTGCTCCATAATAAGTATTTGAATCTCATCTCTATGACTGTCTTGAGGTATGTGTGTGTGTGTGTGTGTGTGTGTGTGTGTGTGTGTGTATGTGTGTGTATTATAGAAGGCTGTCATGAGGGGTAGGCAGGATAAGGTATGTGAATATAACATCAAGCCAGTTATCTTGAGGCAGTTTTTGGTGGTCTGGTCACCCTTGGGGAGGACGATCTCAGTCCAGTAGTCCTGATGCAGTTTCTCATGGTCTGGAAGTCTGGTCATCCTTAGGGTCCTCATGTTGATCATATCTAATGGAATATATATGTTCCAATTATCAAAAAAGCCTGACTGTTGCACTTATAGGGAACACAAATCTGAAGATGTTTGGATATCTCTTTTACATAAAGGCAAAAGACTGTGATAACATATCACTCTGAGCTGTCTTTTCCTGAACCATTATGAGAATGTTGTAGTTTCTTCTGGGTGTATTGAGATTTCACTGTTTATTTCTTTACTATTCCCTCCTCCCATTTTTTGGAAGAATCTTTGTTTCTTATTCATTCTTTCAGGTTTTGAAGTAGAGAACAATGAAGTTTGCTGTATTTATCATCCATGTGTTAAAGAAAATGTCTTAATTTTTCAAGTGTTAATAAAACAGTGTTTCTAAAATCTCAAATTTGGACATAATTGGGGTCATTCATTTTTTTCTGTAATAAAAATATTCAATCTAATCTTATGTGTAATGGCATTTTGTCTTTTGATTGAGATGACTGCATATTTATATTTTCATGGTGTCTTTCTTGAGATTTAAAATTTTTTTAAATGCAATTAAAATTTTTGGAATATATCTAACATTTTCAAAAGGAAAAAAATTTTGATATATCACCTATTGCCTTTTATGATGTTCACAATATTGTTTATTTCAGTTTTGGCAGCCTCTTTAGTTAAGGTACATAAAGATTACAATAATCTTTACATTGATACAGATGAATTATCAAGCTGAATTCTTTTTCAAGACACTGTTTTCCTCAAAATTAGAACAAAACATCAAACTCATGGTAAATCATGTGAAGCAAAAATTGGGGGATCTAAGTTGACATTATATGTGATGACAGATCTTTCATGGACTACTTGCCACATAACACCATAGTAATAAATTTTCTCTTACTCATGGTGATCCTTCCTTCTTGACTAAATTAAATTTTGTCTCAAGTTTATAATCAAAGCCTTATTTAGTGGGCTTCTCACAGTTCAACTCCTCTGTTATCCTTTCCTCTAAACTTTTCATTATTTCACCTTCATTATTGAATGATACTTTTGTAGCTACACAATTCAGTTTCCCAGTTACTACAGTCTCTTAGCCGTTTGAAGTCATTATCCAACATCTCTGGAATATATTTTGCTTTGAAGAAGTGTCTGTTGTCATCAAAAATTATCACCACTCTTTTCTTAAGCATGATTCTTTATAAACAACAGAGCTGTTTTGTTTCTTGGAAATCATTTTCAGCACTTGTTCTCTAATCTCTTTAATTCTGGTTCCATAAATTGGTTGGGGGTCAGCAGAATCATTGTGTAAGAATTAGCTGGAAAATATAGTGTGGAATGTGCCTGCCAAATCTATCAATCATGAATGAATAAAATGCAGGAGAATAGGAAATCAACATGACACACAGGAGAGCCATAGGCGCTGAGCACTTTGAGTCAGGTGCTTTGAGAAGAGAATTGAAATGCATCCCAAAGGCTCTGGATAATGCATTTTCTATGATTCTTTGCTATTCTAAGATGTAGTCTGAGTTTAAATAAAATATTTCCAAATTTCTCAAATTCCATGTTCTTTTATGAATCTATATTGCCTGAGAATCATTTCTTGATGTTTTCATTGCTACCCTTGTTGTTATGCCATATCAGGTACAGAAAAAATTCTGTGAAGTTGTTTCCAACTCTTCACATACATGCAGCCATACCAGCAATAGAACTTTACCACTTTTCCTAAATAACTCGGAGGAATGGAAACCAATCTTCTTTCCGAAGAAAAATTAAACCCTTTATTACATTGTAGGCTACTGAAACAAGCTACTTTGACTCCTTCCTTACACTAGGCATACTATTATGTGAAATTATATATTTTAGTGTAAAGTATACATTTTATTCTAAATTCAATTATGTATTTTATTAAAATGTATACTATATTTCTTTTATTCACAGCCTGAGGCATCTTACCCTGCTTGATAATTATAAACACATTTAAGGTAATTAATATAAAATATTAAAATCAATTATCACAATTAATCTGTCAATTTATATATTACTTTGCATAAATAAATTATTTGGGCTGAAAAGATGTGCTCCATTTATCATTCATTCACACACTCACTACTTTTAGAATTATCATTTATTCACCTCTTCTCAATGTAGTATAATACTCTTCTCTCTATAACTTGTTTATATACAAAACATTTTCCAATTGTAGCTGATAGGAATACACGTAATATCCACTTTCTTCAAGTTCATTATGCCTAACAACTACACATGTCCTTTCATTTTTTCTTAGTTTCGTTTGTTTAGTGCGTAGCTGTGTTAGTCACATTATGAGTCACTGAGTGGATAAATCAGTATGAATTTCCCTATGGTAGGCAATTGCTACAAGTTGTAATAATATGAAACTGTAGGAAAAGAACTAGCATTAAGTACACAGTAAATGACAACAACAAAGTGAGTGTATCTCTGCTTTAAAGGGCCTGGTGAACATTTCCCTAAAATGTTCTGATATATAGAAATTCAGTCTGATGTAAATTGATGATTTTCTTTATCAGAAAAGTTTTATTTGAAAATATACTTAAAAATCAATTAATGGAAAGTACCAGAAAAATGATGTGACACTGATATGTCATGAATGGGGAAAGGAAAAAGAATATTTTGTGAAGTAGGCATCCTTGTGTTGTAGAGGAGTCTATCAAGGAATAGTCATAGCTCAACAAAAAACTAGAAGAGGAATAAGTGTAATAGGTAAACTGAGGTTGGAAAGATATTTGACATCATGGAGAATGCACAAAGTGACAAAATATTATATGTCAGTTATTTAGACAAAAGCAGCAGAGACAGAAAGACAATATCTAAGAGATACTTATGAAACAAATCAGCTGATATAGAAGACTGAAAGTGGCTAGTGATAAAAGGAGTTCAGAGATAGAGTCACCACCTGTGTGTTATGGAAGGTATAGATGTAAATTCTGATAAATGGGAAAAATAAACATTTTTCAATTTTTCCTGAATTATAAATTGGAGGAAATCATACTATTTTCATAAAACCTCAGTGAATTAGTTATGCATCAGTCTCTTGTGTGTATATATGTATACATGTAGATGTATATACAGTATATGATAAACTTTATAAATATATTACAAATGTTATAACTACTTAATGCTGATATTTAGTTGGTTAAGATTTCAAGAAACTTTACATGGAGGTGATGTAAAAATAAAAAACCCATAGTCATCTGTAATAGTCAAGATAAGAATAAAAAAACACATTCTAATATAAGTAATAATGGCAGTAGCAATGGCCAGTCACTATTTTGTATTTATTATAAGTAATGTTCAGGTCACTCTACTAATTACTTTAGAAACATTATATTATAAAATTCCTTATGCTTAATATATGAAGTATAAACTATGACTGTATTTGTAAAATAAACAATTCGAGGCTGGAAACATACTGGAGTCAAAACTAAGATGAATCCTATGTTTTGTTTAACTATCAAATTCATATTAATAAAGACAGAAAAAAGGAAAAACAACTACAGAGTAAAATTAAAAATAAGTGAGAAAATAAATAGAATTATGGAGAGAAAATAAGCAACCTCTCGTGGCTATAAGGGGTTCTTTTGCTTATATTTAATACATAGTTTGGTCCTCACAAACCTAAATGTATTTGTGACAAATGCTACAAAAATGTTACCAATAAAACTCTTACTGTCCATTCATCTCCTTCTCCACATACAATATCAGTACTCAATCAATCACCTAAGTTGCCATGTTTATAATGTTCATGATGAAATTGCATGATATAAGTATATAGTCCTTGTAATGGAATGAAAGGGATTCATATTTCTGAAAATAGAAACAAAAAAAAAGGAAAGAGGAAGTGATAGGAGTAAGGCACAAAATAAAGTACCAAAATAAATAAACCCTCCTGTCAAAAAATATTTAAATTTACATAGTATTGCAATATGTTTCTATGCTCAAAAATTCCCTCTCGTAAGTACTGGGTATTAATTCCCTTCCAATTCCTTATTTTTGTAACAATATTTTTTTCACACGGTCATAGATCTGCTTGGTTCTGACCCCATAGATGACAGGATTGAGCATTGGTGGCACTACCACATACAGATTGGCCAGGAGTATATGGATATAGCGGGGGACGTTTCGGCCAAAGCGATGTGTCATGAAGGAAAAGAGGGCTGGTGTATAGAAGGCGAGGATGACACACACATGCGAACCACATGTGCTGAGCGACTTGAGTCGGGCCTCCTGAGAAGGGAGACGAAAAACAGCACGCAGTATCTGCACATAAGACAGGGCAATGGCTATGATGTCAAACACCAGTATTGAAATAGCACCCAAGCCATAGATGATATTGACCTTGATACTAGCACAAGACAAACGAGCAAGACCCATGTGCTCACAGTAAGTGTGGGGAATGACATGATTCCCACAGAAGGGCAATCGCAGTATGAGAAATACGAAGGGGATAACAGAAATGAATGACCTCAGTAACACACCAAGTCCAATCGCAGAAACCACCTTGTTGGTGAGGATGGTGCTGTATCGGAGTGGGTTGCAAATGGCCACGTAGCGGTCATAAGCCATTGCCAAGAGGACTGCCGACTCCATGCCAGTGAAGTTGTGGATGAAAAACATCTGGGTGAGGCAGGCACCAAAGACGATCTCTCTGAGATTAATCCAGAAAATCCCCAGCATCTTCGGGATGGTAGCGGTTGAGAGGCCCAAGTCAATGCTAGCCAACATGGCCAGGAAGTAGAACATGGGCTGGTGGAGGCTGCTCTCAGTCTTGATCACAAATAGGATAGTGAAGTTCCCTATGAGTGCAATCATGTACACAGCACAGAAGGGAAAGGCAATCCAGATGTGAAGAGTTTCTAGTCCTGGGATCCCCAGCAACAGAAAGGAGGAGGGGTGAAACTGGGTGTCATTGGGAAGGAACATCCTGCTTTGGAATGCATGTGTCCATGGTACTTACAAATGTATGCTCATCAATCTGCAGGCCACTAGGCAATCTTCAGTAGAGTTGAAAGCTTAAGGAAAAAGAGCAACATATGATTACATGGGTTACTCTTCAGTTGATTCACACAATTAGTAATCCCAGTACTTGAAAGGCTGAAACAGAAGGATCACAGGTTCCTGATGAGCCTTGGTAAATTAATGAGGCCCTCAGCAACTTAGTGAGACTCTGTTTCAAAATAAGTAAATAAATAAAATAGGGGTGAGGATATAGCTCCGAGATATGATGTCCCTTGGCTCAATAACTAATACCACAAAAAAAGAAGGGAAGAATAAAAGAAAGTAATGCACTACATAAAGAAAAAGTGAAGAAATTAGTACATTCTCAATGAGAAGACTGTGAAAGAAGTTCTGCTGTGAACTGCAATTAAAAAGCTGCCCTTCTGCATTAATTTGCAATGGTTTTAGCATAGATATTGTGCTAAGGTTTTGCCTCAATACTAGCTCCATTAATTAGCTTAGTTCTTTCATCATCACCAATAGAATTTACTTGCAGTTCTGACAAACAGGGCGGCTCTGCCAAAAGTGATTTACTTGTTTTCTGGGCTTTTGTGTGTGTGTGTGTGTGTGTGTGTGTGTAGTACTTGCTATTGAACACAGGGGCATTCTACCTTTGTCTTACACCTCAGTCCTATTTTATTTTTATTTTGAAGCAGGGTCTTTCTAGGTTAATGAGAGTCTCACTATTTGCTAAATCTGTCCTTGAACCTGTGATTCTCCTGTCTCAGTCTTCCAAGTACTAGGATTAAAGGCATGCATTACAACGCCAGCCTTAAAAAGTAGTTTCTACTGACTCCATCAAGCTAGATGTTAACACAGAGGTGTTACACAGATAAGTGTTAAGTTGCTGATAAGCATGATTTATTAAAATGTAATCTAAAATATTGAAATATTTTGAATGATTACAAGTGACTCATTTTAAAGTATTTATTGTTGTTAAAAAGTATTTATTTATGATTATTACAAAATAATGGAGTAAATGCAGCTTAAACAGCAGAATCAACTACCCTTTATTGACGTATTACCTACTACTTGGAATGATAGAGCAGAGCCTGTGCAAATTTCATAAATGAACTTTACAAACACCTACAGCAGAATTTGTTTAACCCTACTTTGCCAAGGAAATTATGAAGTTTACGAGAGGAAAATAGAAAGGCAAGTGATAACTTAAAATGGAATAGAATTAAATTAGGAAAAGAAAATTTGTGGCTTATTCATGGTATATATAAATAGCAGGCCCCAAGCTATCCACAAAAATCATCTCCTTAAAACTCACATCTATTATAAGGAAGAAATATGAGTATCTTCATTTTATATCTTAGGTAATCACGATTTTAACAGCTTAAGAATCATGGCAACTATGTTCAAGAACAGACTAGATATAAAGAAATAATATGCCATGCATTGGATTATTGGGAGCCATAAAAATTGATCATTTCAAAGTTACCTTAAAGCCACCTATTCCTATAAAGTTTCATGTACCTGATGTTTGGCATTGTTAGGGGAGTATTTTCTAAGCTTTCAATAATTAATTATATATAAGTGTTTGGTAGTAAAAAGCCTTTTGATGACTTCATGTCATTAGAGGATTTCAAAGGAGCAATACAAATTATGACTATAGTTTCCAGAAGACAGTCAGGTAATAATCTAGAAATTTATGTGAGAGAGAAGCAAAGCCAAGAAAAGAGGGTCAATGGTAGAAGGTAGTGAAAGAAGCAGTAAAATATGAGGGAGAAAGCAGGAAGCTCCTAGGAGGAAAGGGATAATAGTTGGATAAAAAAGCAAAATAAGAATAAGAGTTTTTATTTGCAAGAGAAACACTGTGGAATGTCTATAAGGATAGACTATCTTCTAGGATGTTCTTACTTAACAGTCTTAAGCAAGAATAGTGAATATTTTAAAAAGAAGGGTTGTGACATGGTCAACATAAGGACCAGAAATAGAATCCACTCATGGAAACAAAATTTCAGGGGGCTTAATCAATGCAAATGCAAATGGTCAGCTTATTCTTAAATAAAATCCTCTGTAATTAAAAATGTCTGGGAGGATCAATAGTGTAGATAATCATCTCAGAAAGCTATAAAAACAATACAAAATGTTCTTAGTAAATGAGAAAAGTAATTTAGCTAAAAGATGCCCAGCTGAACATTAAAGGAAAGCAATAAGCTATGTTTCTGTTTATTTTATTAAGAAGAAAAGATGATATAATATTTTGTGCTTGCAAATAAGATACTGGAGAACTTGTGCATATGGACTCAGATAATTATATCCTATAATGGAGCAGTATCTGAGTAGTCAGGTAAGCAGACAGTGATATGAATGCCAGGAAGAAATAAAGACATGAACAGAACAACAAAATTGTGTAGTTGTCTACCTCATGTTAACACCATTCAGTGAACTGACTAGATCAGAAATCGGAATTGCATTGCTCTCTCATTTCCACATATTAAAATAAAAAATTATATTTCTTCCCGAATTTCATGAAATTTAATTCATTTGCCTCTATCCTAATGGTTGTAAACCATTATAATTTATTCAGTTAATACAGCACAGTATTTTGCAGTGATTAAAAACATAAACTCTGCAGTTGCATGAGTGTCCCGAAACCCCACTTCATGACCATAGTAGAAAAAAAGTTAATAAGTATTACCTGGAGCCAAGTGTGGTGGCACAAACCTGTAATCCCAGTACTTTGGAGGCTGAAACTGGAGGCTTGCAGGTTTCCAGCCCGCCTCTGCAACCTAGTGAGGACTTCTCATCTTAGTGAGATTCTGTTTCGGAATAAAATAAAATAGGGGTGGGGATATAGCTCAGAGGTAGAATGCTCCTGTGTTTAATCCCAAGTACCCCCCCCACACACACACACACAAAAGTATTACCTATCATCTGTATGATTTTGCACAGCTATTTTAACATCTTTCTGCTATTTTCATAGACAAAATAGAAATTATAAAGATAAATGACCCAAATATGTCACAATTTTAAGACACTGTTTAAGAAGAAGTGTCTTAAAATATTTTAAAAGTATTACATTATCCATCAGATTTCTCTACACAACAGGAGACTGATTTTTCTAAAAAGTACACAAAGTGGATTCAGGCTAAAATTCAAATGACCCTTTGTAGTATGATTCTACTCATCCTGTAAATTTCATCTTTAGACTTCATTCCTCAAAGTCTTTTTTCTCCTCCTCTTCTATCATCTATCTCTCTGTCCACAGCTGCATCCTAAGGATGCCCCTGTGACCTGTGAGATAAGGAAGACTCACTAGGTGGAGCACCAGGATAGAATCCTGTCTCTGCTTTTCCTCAACCTGCTCAGTCTATATGAGCATGCTACTGTTTGCACGAGAGGCACTTGCAATAGCAAACCCCCGGAGATGTTTTTGTAAAAGACACAAGGTCCCTGAAGTGTCTGTTTTCTAATCTGTCCCTGACTCAGGAAGACATAGTCACTAGGGTGCCCTTGCTTCTAAGGAAATGAAGGCAGAAAAGTGAGGTGCAGGTCAGCAGATGGCAGAATAAAGGATCTCAACCTTCCTCTCCCCAGAAGCACTGATTTAACAGCTATTTTGGACAAAGTCTTCTTTATGAGACCTCTAGAATTCAAATGACAGGTTACAACAATTGGATGGAACACAGAACAAGAACACACACACACACACATACACACACGCACGTGCGCATGTGCACACTGAAAGACAGGCATGGTCAGGCATATCTGCAATCCCAAAGCTTATGAGCCTGAGAGAGCAGGTCCAAGACCAGCCTCAGCAACTTAATCAGACCTTGTCTCAAAATTAAAAAAAAAATTAAAGTAAATAAATAAATAAAAACAAGAAGTCAATGTGAGTGTAACTCAGAGGTAGAATGCCCCTGAGTTCAATCCCCAGTATCAAGAAGAAGGAGGAAGAAGAGGAGAAAGAGGAAGAAGAAGAGGAAGAGGAGGAGGAGGAGGAGGAGGAGGAGGAGGA
>PVLC010023363.1:0-25721 GCA_004027655.1 Graphiurus murinus
GTACTGGGGATTGAACTCAGGGGCATTCTACCTCCGAGCTATACCCCCAGTCCTATTTTTTATTCTTTATTTTTGAAACCGAGTCTCACTAAGTTGCGGAGTGCCTCACTAGGTAGCTGAGGCTGGCCGCGAACCCAGATCCTCTGGTCTCAGCCTCCCGAATGCTGGGATTACAAGCGTGCGCCACCACGCCCGGCTCCCGCCATTTCTTTTCACAGTCTAGAGGGGAAGAGCTCAGAGCCCAGAGCAGGTGGCTACAAGAGTGCGTGGTTCTCACTCCCAAACACGCTCGCTGCTCAGACAGGAGAGTGGAGCTCATGAGAGTTCATTACGGTCATAAATAGAAAAGTTGCTCCTTGAAAGGAAGCCGTAGGGGCAAAAGACACAATGGATGTTTCGGCGGCTTCTTTCAGAAGCGTTCTCATTTCTAGTCCCTCATTCCTTTGGACAAGTCTTCAGGGCAGGTGAAGGGCAGGTGTTGCCGTGCAACGAGAGGGCTGTTTCTGAATTGTTCTCATCAAGTTGGGTCAACAGTCAACCACAGTTAGCCTGCGCCTCCACGAGCCGAGAAGATTCGCATTATTGGGGTCTCTGCTGGTCACAGGAAGTGGACAGGCGCCAGGGGCTGGCTCAAACTCAGCGCCGCAGCTGCGACCCAACAAGATTCGAGATGAGAACCAAAGTGTGGAGGAAAGCTCTGGGGACGGAATTCTGAGTTGGATTCAATTTTAGTGGGGAGCAATGGTAAGGAAGAAAATGATTTGTATAGAATATAAAGTACTCTGGAAAAAAAAAATATATATATATATATATAAAGCACTCTGAAAGTATCCCATTAGAAATGTGGGGGTTTGTTAATTCTCTGAATGCTTTAGTTATTTAATATTTTTTTTCTTTTTTTGTTTTGCGGTACTGGGGATTGAACTCAGGGGCATTCTACCTCCAAGCTACACCCCCAGTCCTATTTTTTATTCTTTATTTAGAAACAGAGTCTCACTAAGTTGTGGAGGGCCTCACTAAGTAGCTGAGGCTGGCCGCAAACCTGGATCCTCCGGTCTCAGCCTCCCAAATGCTGGGATTACAAGCGTGTGCCACCATGCCCGGCTTGCTTTAGTTATTTTAAACAATTTAAAACAGAGAGACTAATCTGGGCATGGTGGCATGCCTGCAATCCCAGTACTTGGGAGGCTGAGATGGGAAGATCACAGGTTCAAGACCAGCCTCAGCATTTTAGCAAGGCTCTCAGCAACCTAGCAAGACCCTGTTTCAAAACAAACAAAAGGCATAGCTTGGAACTAGAATGCCCTGGGGTTCAATCTCCAGTACCAAAAGATAAAATGAAATGACCTAAAACAAAAAAGATGGATGCCTCCATTGGTCCACGAGACTTAGATCATATAACTCGGTTGAAATTTTGCAATAATAGCTCACTTTAATTACAGGGCACAAAAGCATCGAAAAAGGGGGAAATAACTATATCCCTGAAGCTATAAGAGGATGAAAAACGATACGGCTTTAAGGAATGACCAGGGACATTTTTCGGTAAGGCACAGCTGACCCTAACAACGTGTTTTTCCAACTTTTCTTGAGCTCAGTTACGATCCTCTCTCTAGGTTGCTCCAGCAACCACGTCCTGGTGGACAGTTCAGCAGCGTGACGAGGCTGTGCCTCCGTCGGGCTTCTCCCCCATCACCGTCACTGATGATTTCCTGTTTATTCATTCCGTCACTCAAGAAAATTGTCTTCCATAATTGGACCTCAGCTACGCGGAATTGGCTTCCTCGTAGTCCTTGATGGACGGCACCTCATCCTCGGTCAGTGCCCGGGCTACTTTGATTTAGGGATCTTTAATAATGCATGAAGCACTCACAGACGCATCCTTCAAATAATTAAACGAGAATCTTACCGGGATTTCCGTCTGACATCCCATTCCCCTGCCTCCTTCCCAGCCGGAAGAAGCTTCCCTTCCAGTCCCAATTCCCTTGCTTTCCTTTGCATATAGTTTTATTTAATATGTATTAAGCAAATTATAATTTTAATATATAAGTAAAGTATTCATGTATGTTAATATATTAATATATAATTAGATTGTTAATGTATGTTAATATATTAATATAAAAGTAGATTGATAATGTATGTTAATATATTAATATATAAGTAAAGTATTGATACATGATAATATATTAATATATGGGTGAAATATTATATTAATATATTATACACACACATACACATATCATTTATTAGTGTTTTTAACTTCATTTTGGAATCATACTGTAAGTAACCTTTGGAGAATTACTCCATTAATATGATGCTGTTTTGGTTTATCCATCTTGTTTCAAGTTGGCACGATTCACTTGTTTTTCGATTTTTATAATAATATGCACTCTCTTCCCCGCCACAGCCAGCGCACCCCCACAAACTTCAAACCTGCTCACGATGCCTATATTAAAACACCTAATGGAGCCGGACATGGTGGCGCATGCCTGTAATCCCTGTACCCAGGAGGCCGAGACAGGAGGATCACAGGTTCAAGGCCAGCCTCAGCAACTTAGCGAGACCCTCAGCTACTTCAAAATAAAAAATAAAAGGAGCTGGGGATGTAGCTTGGAGGTAGAATGCCCCTGGGTTCAATTCCCATGTTCAAAAAAAAAAAATTCCAATTTTTTTTTTTTTTTTTTTTTTTAAGATTTATAGGAAAAGTCTAAATGCTTCACAGGGAAATGTCTCACAATTCGGGCCTTTGGATCTGGCCCTGTGAGGCCTCGGCTCCGTCTCCTGTTCTGCGTGCTCTAACTCTTTCCTCTGGCCATCCTGAGTCCTTGCGATTTTGCAGATGTCCGGTGCTCTGTCTTCTGAAGGCTCCGGCGCACGCCGCCCTCCCCCTCAGCGCTGCACCTTCCCTCCCAGGGTCTCCCATCCTTGTCTGGATAACCCTGTCCCTCCTTCAGCGCTCAGCACAGACATTTCCTCCAGCCAGCCTGCACCGTGCTGCGGCTGGCATGGCCTGTTCCTCTGCTCTTTTCCAGGGTGCGCAAAGGTCTAGTTCCTGCTCGTAACCCCAGGACCCCACGCGGCGCCTGACGTCACGTAAGGGCCTGGGGAATGCTTTGGAATCGCCCAGGGAATCCATCCGACTGAGCTCCAAGCACTCAGAATCCCGTCCTCAAAACTCCTCTCCCCGCCTTCCTCGTCCCTCCCCCGGGACGCAGCCCAGCACTCTGCTAGCATCTTTCCTCGGCACATGTCCCGTGGGTCTTGGGTCTACCACGGGCTTGAGGGCTGGGGCTGTGCCTCGGCCATCTTGGTGGTTGTGTGTGTGTGTGTGTGTGTGGTACTGGGGATTGAACTCAGGAGCATTCTACCTCTGAGCTATACCCCCAGTTCTATTTTTTATTCTTTATTTTGAAACAGGGTCTCACTAAGTTGAGGAATGCCTCACTAGGTAGCTGAGGCTGGCCTTGAACCCGGATCCTCCGGTCTCAGCCTCCCGAATGCTGGGATTACAAGCGTGCGCCACCACGCCCGGCTCATCTTGGTGTTCTTATCATCTATAGCCCAGTGCCTGGCGCAGGACCAACACCAAAGAGAATAAAACACCAGAGTAACGAGGTGAACTCCCTCCTAGAATCCCACCTGGAGCAGAGAAGGCGCTTTGAAGCCTTCCAAGAGCTGCATCAGCATTCAAAATAGTAGACCCAGCAGGGCGTGGTGGCGCACGCCTGTAATCCTAGTTCTTGGGAGGCTGAGACTGGAGGATCCGGGTTCTCGGCCGGCCTCAGCTACTTAGTGAGGCACTCCGCAACTGAGTGAGACTCTGTTTCAAAATAAAGAATGAAAATAAGGCTGGGGGGTTGTAGCTAGGAGGTAGAATGCCCCCGAATTCAATCCCCAGTGCCGCAAAAAAAAAAAATAGTAGACGCTCCTGCCAGTCCCTCGGCCTGCACCACCTTTAGTCTCCTCTTTTCTTGTGCTTTTCAGTTTTACCGCAGACATCTCCAAAACAATGCTACCCCTCTGATGGAAGTCACCTCATCTTCCTGGGCCTGCGTGGTCTCTAGGCATTGTTTGGGGACATCTGTTAAGGAAGAAGCCTTGGTAGGGCATTTAGTCCAGATTTTTTCCCTTTCTAGAAATACCACCCCTCTCCTCTGCAGCTGCTTGTGAGTTAAATATTAGTGTTATGGAAACAGAGGGTGGGGAAGGGGCGGGGGGAAGAAATCGGTCTTTCATCGGGTACCCGATGTTGAGGGAAATTAAGATTAATAAATGGTGACAAGCTCTACAGAGGAAACAAAAGTTCAATTGCCGGGGACTATTTTCAGAAGCTGCTGGAGCGATGAGTCTGTTTTATCACATGTCCCATAACTGTGCTCGTTCCAAAGGTCTGACTGCCGACTGCGGATCTCGACGGTTTTTAAACTCAAACCTCAGCGTTTCCCCTCAGAGAGCTTGCCTTCTGCGCTCCATCAGGGAGGGGAACTCTGGAGGGGGCGAACCTGAGAAATGTCTACAAATTGGGTTTTCACAAATCAAATCTCAAGCGACCGCTGTCCTGAGGAAGAGCAAATGTCGGGCCTAAAAATGTAAGTAATAAATTGACATGTAGGACTCGTCACGTGTTCGGCCAGCTAAGTCACATCACAGACCCCTTGGCACACCCCGGGTCATGGCTGGGCCTGGCCTAGTTCACTGCAGAAAGACCAGGGGGCCTTCCAGCTACTGCCCCAGCTTGATTCTCATAGCTTCCCTCCGCTTAACCTGCGAGGGCTGTTGGTGGAGATATAGGTGGTGATTCCCAAAGTGTGGTCCCTGGACCAGCTCGTCAGCACCACCTGGAAACTTGCTGGAAATGCAGATTCCCGGGCTCTGGATCAGGCCTGGTGGGGCTCCATAGCTCCTCTAGGAGATGCTAATGCATCTTCAAGTTTGAAAACCACTGATTCTTAACGCTGGCTGCACATTCGTATCACCTGGAGAAATTCCTTTGTTAAAAAAAACTGATGCTGGGTGGGGTAGGTATGGTGGTGCATGCCGGTAATCCCAGTGCTTGGGAGGCTGAGGTAGAAGGATTGAAGGTTCAAGAACAGCCTCCACAATTTAGCAAGCCCCTCAGGAACTTAGCCAAGACCCTGTTTCAAAATAAAAAAATAGATAGGGCTGGGGGTGTAGCTTGGAGAGACCCTACCTCTGAGTTCATGCTGGGGTTCTATCCCCCAGATATTCTCTGATTTAATGGGCTTGTGTGAGGCCATTTGGAAATGTGTTTAAAGCTCCCCAGATGATTTTAAGTGCAGCTTGAGCTGAAAATCTCATTTAAGGCTCGTCTTCCTTCCTTCCTTCCTTCCTTCCTTCCTTCCTTCCTTTCTTTCTTTCTTTCTTTTCCTTTCTTTTTTTGGTACTAGAGATTGAACCCAAGGTTATCCTACCTCTGAGCTACACCCCCAGCCATTTTTATTTTTTATTCTGAAACAGAATCTCACTAAGTTGCTGAGGCTGTCCTCGAACCTATAATCCCCCCGTCTCAGTCTCCCACATACTGGGATTATAGTTGTGTGCCACTGTGCCCAGCTCAGGAGCTCATTTCTTACTCTGGCAACCTCCTCAGAAATGGAGTCTTTCTTACCCCTCTCCCCACCTCAGGGATTTACCTGCAGTCCGTGAGTTCTCAAGCTTTACCATGCATTGGGATCACCAATGCTTGTTAAGAACAGCTTACTGAGCCTCAACTCTTCGCCCAGTGTCTCCCCAACAGGTTCCAGGTGTAGAGACAGGAGCTGCAGGAGGGGCTTCAAACCTGGGAGTGCTCATCGCGCTGCCTTGTCTAGGCGAGCCGGCCTCGCTGAGTCTCCAGCTGATATGGTGCTGCGGTGCCCTGCTCCCGACCAGACGCACCGGGGGGTCAGAGTCAAGAGAGCGGCCTCAGGGTCCTGGCTGCACCATTTCAATCCTGTCACCTCTCGTGCCTCGGTGCCCCTTTCATCAACAGAGGGGCAACAGAGGAGCTACCCGAGAGAGCAGTAGATTAATATATGCCTCGTGCATTAAAAAGTGCCTAGCACATACTAAGTGCTCAAGTATTTGTTACAGACTTGTAGAGTTATAATTAATGATCGTATAGTCATAATTACAAAGAATAGCTCGTGTGTGTGTGTGTGTGTGTGTGTGTGTGTGTGTGTTACTGGGGATTGAACCCAGGGATATTCTACTTCCATATCAAACTCAGCCTTTTTCAACTTTTTGTGTTTGTTTGTTTTGTTTTGTTTTGCGGTACTGGATATCGAACCCAGGGGCATTATTTCTCCAAGCTATACCCCCAACCCTATTTTTTATTCTTTATTTGGAAACAGGGTCTCACTAAGTTGCTGAGAGTCTTGTCTTGCTACATTTCTTTTTTTTTTTATTGTAATAATTCGTGCTTTGTATATATACATTTTTGTTAGGTACAAATTGATAAAGACAAATGTGCACACATTTCTCATCTGACCCTATCCCCAATTCCCACCCCGCTCCCTCGCCCTCCCTCCCTCTCAAGTTCAGTTCAGTGAGTGATCTTGATATAGGGTTAGGGTTAGGGTTAGGGTTAGGGTTAGGGTAAGTACATCATGTGCCTTAGGATGCTCCCCCCCCCACCCCCCGCCCATTCCCTTCGGTTAAGTCTACTTCTTTGTTTATCGAGGGTCTCTACTTTTTCATCTGGAGACCCTCTTATGTCCCATCTACTCCCTAACATCCGCATATTAGGGAGAACATGTCTTGTGTCTTGCTACATTTCTGAGGCTGTCCTTGAACCTATGATCCTCCATCTCAGCCTCCCAAGTACTGGGACTCCAGGCCTACGCACCACCACACCTGGCTAAGATTAACGGCTCTTTCTAATGACGTCATGGCCCCTCCTTCTATTAGTTCAGACACTAAGGCCCGAGGGGTCATGCAAGCAGATAAATCAAAAGAACACATACTAGCCGGGTGTGGTGGCACACACTTGTAATCCCAGTACTTGGGAAGCTGAGACTGGAGGATCCGGGTTCGCGGCCAGCCTCAGCTACCTAATGAGGCACTCCGCAACTTAGTGAGACTCGGTTTCAAAATAAAGAATAAAAAATAGGGCTGGGGGTGTAGCTCGGAGGTAGAATGCCCCTGAGTTCAATCTCCAGTACCGCAAAAACAAAAACATACTTTGCTATTCCTTCTCAGAATCACTTGTCCCTTTTCTCCACATCCTGCAGAAAAAAATGGAGGAGCAATTGATGAACCTGAGAAAGGACTCTCTCTCGTCACACCCAGACAGAGCAGCATCTCCAGGAAGACGTGAACTTGACCCCTAAACGAATTGAAAAAAAAAAAAAAATTCTGATACAGTCCCCAAATCAAATATGATCACATCACACTGCTTCAAATTATTCCACGATTCTCCAGTGCCTTAAATTTTTTTAAAAAAATATTTATCATGACTTAATGGGTCGTAGCCCCTGGTTAGCTTCTCATTCCATATTGAGCCACTTAGACGTTTTCCAAAAACGCCCGGGTCTGTGAAGTCCCCGTGTCTTTGCCTTTGTTGTTTCTCCTGCCAGGGTGCCCTTCCCCATGCCTGCACAGTCAGCAAATCTCTAGTTATTTTCCAGGCTCACTCAGTCACCTCTCCCAGATCCTCCCTGACCCACCTCTCCTCCCCCACCCCACCCCCCGTAGGAGCTGACGGCCCCTTCCCTGTGTCTCCTTCACGCTGCACAATCTACTGTTATGCTGAGAAATACCCAGGCCGCCACTGCCCATTCAGCCTCTCCCCAGTGCTGGAGCCACTCTCCTGCCCAGGTCCCACAAGTTAGCAGAGCCATGGTAACCAGGGGGTTGTTCTGTTATCCTGGATATCTATGACCCAAGATGGCTCCCTAGTACCTTCTCTGCATTCCAGCAGGAAAAAGAGAACATGCCCTTTAAAAAAAACCTCTAAGTGCATGCCCCAGGGCATTAAAAGGTGTGCCCAGCTGAGCATGGTGGCACACACCTGTAATCCCAGTATTTGGGAGGCTGACAAGGAGGATCACAGGTTGAAGGCCAGTCTCAGCAACTCAGTGAGACACTCAGCAACTTAGCGAGACTGCTTCAAAAATAAATTTAAAAAGCCGGGCGTGGTGGCGCACGCTTGTAGTCCCAGCATTTGGGAGGCTGAGACCGGAGGATCCAGGTTTGCGGCCAGCCTCAGCTACTAGTGAGGCACTCCACAACTTAGTGAGACCCTGTTTCAAAATCAAGAATAAAAAAATAGGGCTAGGGGGTATAGCTTGGAGGTAGAATGCCTCTGAGTTCCATCCCCAGTACCACAAAAAAATTAATTAATTGATTAATTAATGATTAATTAATTGATTAATTAATTTAAAATGGGGTTGGGTGTCTAGTTCAGAGGTAGAATGCCCCCCAGGTTCAATCTCCTTGTGCACACACAAAAAAAAAGGTATGCCAAAAGGGTAGAAAATTTTTTATTATTATTATTCATTTCTCAACACCAGGAAACATGCCTAGCATACAGTAAGGAATTGATTTTTTTTTTTAAAGTATTGTGTAAATAGCTGGAGGGAGGGATGGATAAGTGAAAAGTTGGATGGGTGTTGGACTTTTGCAAGCTGGGGAGAGTGATCTGAATTTTCCTAGTTGACAAGTTTGCAGATCCTCTGCCCTGCGTAACTCAAGGCACGAGTTCTGCCTTGTCTCTGCTTGCTGAGGTACGGTGGCGCTCCAACAGAGCCATCTACCAGGCAAAATGAGGTTCTGTTCTAGCTCAGGCCAGCAACGGTGTGAGAGGTTTCACCTTCAGTCGATTCTCCGCCCGTGGGTCCAACCTGTCTGAGATCTGACAGCCGCCGCAGGGTCTCATCTGGGGCTCCACTTCCTCCTCCGCGTGAATCACTGACAGTATCCTCCAGAATATTCCGCTGGGTTCCGGAGCTGCCCATTTAGCAAGAAGATTACTTGTGCCGAGGTCCTGGCGTAAACCTGCCAGCTGTAACATATCTTGCTGGTCTGACCCCATCATGACCCACAGTACTCTATGTCTGGGCTGTTTTCTTTTATTTTCCGTCCTCCGAAGATTGTCAGAATTCTGCCTGGCTAAGCAATAAATCCATCTTTTCAGGGATCAATTGCAGTGACTGGCTGCAAAACCTGGAAATCCAATTAAACTGCAAAATAAATAAAAAATGAAAAAATACACTGACGCTCCGGCAGAGAAGTCAGCTAGGAACTGTTCTGGACATTAAAATAAACAAGGCGAAATCTTAACTTCATTTGTCTTCTTTTTCCTTTTTTTTTTTTTTTTCCTCTTAAACCTTGTAGATTGATAAATTTAGCCTTCGTTCCAATTTTGCCTGAGCCACAATTTGCTCGAGTATAGATCTGTTGGGATGGCTAGCCCTGTGCTAATTATAGCCTGCAGGCTCTCTCCAGAGATGCCAACTCGGCTAGGATTACCTTGCTACCATATGTAAAACTGGAGCCCCCCCCCCCCATCCCACTTCATCTTTTTACACCACATGTGTTCCTAAAGGAGCATAAATCTGCTCTAACGTGGTGTGGGAAATCTGAGTTATTTTGGCTTTCTGGGACATTTTGAAAAGGACAGAATTTTCATCCATCGCATCTCTGGGCTGAGCAAAAGGACTTATGCCTCTCTGCTCCTGAGGTCCACCAGGCTGCAGCTATTAACTAGGGGCAAGCATCCTGGCGTGGGGACCGGGGCCGTGACCCTCCCACCAGCCAGCAACCCCCCTCCCCCGGCCAGGCCTGGCTGGAAAGGGAACACATGGGGCCTAAGGGGCCAGACAACCTGAAGAGTCCACATTGGGAGAGAATAAGCCCACCTAGGCCCTGAAGGAAATGGCGACTTCCGCTCAGATTTAGTCCCTGTGGTTGTAGCATGGGACGGTCAAGGTCACAAGCTGGAACAGCCGAGGGCCACACAGCAGCAGGGGGATGTCATGGCTGGATTCCAGACTGGGGGGACTCTGCTGCTGACTCCTAAGACTGCAGTCTTTAGACTGTCTTTTTTGTTTGTTTGTTTTATGATTTTTTTGTTTTTGTTTTTGTTTTTGTGGCACTGGGGATTGAACCCAGGGACATTCTACCTCCAGGCTATACACCCAGCCCTATTTTATTTTTTTTTATTTTTTTTTATTTTATTTTATTTTATTTTTTGAAGCGGGATCTCACTGAGTTGCTGAGGATGACCTCAGATCTGCAATCCCCCTGTCTCAGCCTCCCACGTACTAGGATTACAGGTGTGTGCCACCATGTCCGGCTTTCAGTCAGTCTTGAGCATTCTGGACCTCAGTTTTCCTGTGTATAAAACTAGCAGACTGAAACAGAGGCTCCCAGCACCCTTCTGGGTCCTGATACCTGGGATTCCATGTCTGGTGAATAAAAGCATATTTTTTTTAATTTAAAGAATATTTGTGAAAAGAGTATTTTCACTTTCATGAACTATAAACTAGCTCTTCTATCTTTCTCTGCCCCAATCACCACTGATTAGCCATCCCTGCATCATGAGCATCACACACGTGTCGGTCAGCTGATGCCACCACAGAAAATAAGAAAACCCAAAGTCTATTGTTTCGCAACATTACTTACCAGGAAAGCAAAAGGACACAATGTTACTCTTTTTTTAAAAAAAAATTGATATCAATAAATGTGAAAAGAAAGCTCTCCCAGACTTCAAAATATCCCCGTGCGGACAGTTTTCAATTCAAATCACGAATTATCTTTACCTGGCTATTGATTCGGTTTCACTCAAAATATTGCTCTTTTCTCTAAACTTATTTTCAAAATCTTATTTACCCCAAAAAGAAAGCCAAAAGAAAACAAACAGCATGCTGGGAAACGATGTCCATTGGAGACACAGTTATTAATAACTAAAGGATCGTCCACGGACATGAACTAAATTTGCTGCCGTAGGAAACAGAAAATACATAGGGCTTAGGGTATCTCCTTAAGTCTAGCCAGAGAGATCAGACGGATGCAAGGAAATTACTAGAAAACAACCTCAGTGTAGCAGGAGAATAAATTCACTCTTTTGAGTCTCAAGCCTGGTAGCTCTATTACTTATTCAATCGCGTATTCGACAGACATTTCTTGGATGCCAAGTCTACGCCAGGCTCTGTGTTTAGCACTAGGGAAGCAGAAGTGAACACAGCAGCGAAAGTTTTCCCTCTTAGAGTTTATCGAAGGAAATGCACATATCCTTGGGTCCTGGAAATGATGGGTTAATTCCAAAGGAAACAATCAGGTTATTTAGCATAGCGTAGACAGGCGTTGTTTTGTTAACCTATGACTCCATCTTCCTATTTTCATCTGGCCATATATGGGCCTGAAGAAGGTAGCAGGTGCCTGCGGCTCCCATCTTTCCAACCCTTCTTTCTTCTCCAAGGCAGGTAGTTACAAGTACCAAATAAGTTTCTATTCTCACTGTGGGGTTTTTTGGTTTAAAACTGTTTATTGATCAATAAAAAAAAAAAAGTAGAAAATCACAAAGTCATTGCCTGAGGAAACTGTACTAGTAATTTTACAGCAGGCTAGATAGTAAGGGAAGATTACAAATGTTAGGAGGCGGGAGACCCAGCTCTTGCTGAAAACAAGTCAATCCTGACAAAAATCCAACCACCACTCCTGACCTTGGAGAGCTTGGACAAGGTCAGTGGCAGATTAAATATGACCATATTCTCTTTCCAGCCTGTTTACTTGCTCTAGAAGAAGAAGAAAAAAAAAAAGATGGACAGACATCATATGTATACTCATATGTTTAAAAGTAATAAACACTGTAAATAACAGACTCGAGTTCTCAAAGAAATGCAAAAGAGAAAGCACATGAGATTTAGAATAACGTTTGTAAATAGGTTTTAAAGTTAATTTAAAAAAAAAAATAGGACTATTGCTGGGACATATTGTGGCCACTGTAACTATTTATATTAATAACTCTGACAAGTCTGTGTAAACCCAGGGACGTGGGGTAGTTTACTGGCAACACTCATTCATTCTTTCAGTCATCCTTTCTTCCAGCTGCTCAACCAGCACTGTTTTGGGCATGAGCAACCAGAGGGGTACCACTGACCTCTCTCTATTTCTACAATGACCTTCACCTCAGCTAAGAATAACACTCATTCCAACCTAGCCTGAACCTTTCCCTTTACCTGCTTAGCCTCATTTCTCCTTCGACATCTCTGTAGCCATCACCCAGACCTCCCTGGATTAACTGAGGTTAGATGTTTCCCATGCCCTCTTCTGTCTCTACTCCACCTACTTCTCTCTCCCACACACCAAAAAGAAAAAAAAAAAATAACTATAACTAAAAGTTATATTTAGAGATGGAGGCATGCATAGGTCTGTGGTAGAGTGCTTGCCTAGCATGTACAAGGCCCTGAGTTCAATTGCCAGCACCAGAAATAAAGTTTAAAGATATTCGATACAAATATATGTGTATCATGACAACAGTAACATAGGTGTTGTGGGGGTAAGTTGAGATGCAGAGTTTTTTTTATGCAATTGAATTTGTTAACAGCTTAAAATAGACTACTATATTTTATGTAAGCCCCAAGGTAACAAAATGCCCCATATATATTAAACAAAAGAAAAAGAGAAAGAAATCAAAGCATATCAAAAAAAATCAACAAAAAACAAAGGAAATAGCAAGAGAGGAAAAGATATACCAAAAAAACTACAAAACTAATAGAAACAACAAAATGGCAAGACTAAATCCCTCCTTATGAATAATTAATTTAAATGTAAATGGATTAAACTCGCCAAAAAAGACATAAAGTGGCTGAATGGATAAAAAAGCAGGACCCAGCTATATGCTGTCCATAGGAAACACGCTTTAGAGTTAAGGACACCCATAGGCTAAAATTGAAGGGATAGAAAAAAAGATAATCCATGCAAATGGTAGCCAAAAAAGAGCAGAGGTGGCTACATATATAGCAAACAAAACAGACTTTAAATAAAAGTTGTCACAAGAAACAAACAAAGGCATTATATAATGACATATCTTCAACCAGGAAAATATAACAATTAAAAATATAATTGCATCCAAAATGAGAGTACATAAATATGTAAAGCAAACATGGAGGAAACTAAAGGAAAATATGAACAAGAATATAATAACAGAAGGATACTGTAATACCCCACTTTCAGTAATGAGTAGACTACTGAGACAAAGATCAGTAAGAAAACAGAGAGCTTGACCACCCCTACAGACCTAATGGACCAGACAGATACATATAGAACATTCACTGAACAGCAGAAGAACACACATTCTTCTTAAGCACATACAGAATATTCCCCAGGATGGATCATATATTGGGTCACAAAACAACCCTTAGCCGGGTGGCGCACGCTTGTAATCCCAGCATCTGGGAGGCTGAGACCAGAGGATCCGGGTTCACAGTCAGCCTCAGCTACCTAGTGAGGCCCTCCGCAACTTAGTGAGACGCTGTTTCAAAATAAAGAATAAAAAAAAAAAAAAAATAGGGCTGGGGATATAGCTCAGAGGTAGAATGCCCCTGAGTTCAAGCCCCAGTACTGAAAAAAAAAAAGCCTTATTAAAATTATTCCAGGTATATTTACTGACTACAATGGAGTGGAATTAGAAATTGATAGCAGAAGGAAAACTGGAAATTTTACAAATATGGACAAATATTGGGTCAAAGAGGAAATAAGAAAAGGAAATTAGAAAATACCTTGAGACAAATGAAAATGAAAATACAACATATCAGAACTTACAGGTTACAATAAAGGCAGCACCAAGAAGTTTATTGCAATAATTGCCTACACTAAAAAAAAGAAAGACCTCAAACAAACAACCTAACTTTACACTTCAAAGAGGTTTAAAAAAAAAAAGGACAAACTAAGCCTAAGGTTAACAGAAGGCTTCCCTTTTTAACAGAAGGCTTCCCTTTTCTATGAAGCCCCCTCAGAAAAATTGGGATGCTAGCATATCCAAACCAACCCCTTGTCTATCTTGTGAGAATTGGGAGTGAGGGGATATCTTCTCCCATGGGAAATGACAAGGATTAGGGAAGATGTAAGTGAAATAGAAAAAAAAAAATCAATGAAATTAAGGGTTGGTTTTTTGAAAAGATAAAACTGGCAAACATTTATCTAAACTAATTAAAGAAAAAAGAAAGAAGAGTCAAAGTCAGAATGAGAGAGGAGACATTACAAGTGTTACCACAGAAATAAAAAGGATCCTGAAAGACCCTCTGTTAACAACTAAATGCCAACAAATCAAATAGCCTAAAAGAAACCCAAACTCCTCCAAAAAATTCAGGAGGGGAGAACACTTCCACACTCATTTTATAAGGCTAGCATTACCCTGTTACAAAATACAAAGATACCACAAAAAAAGAAAACTACAGTCTGGTATTCCTAATGAATATAGATGCAAAAACCCTCCACAAAATACTAACAAACCAAATCCAATAGCACACTAAAAATCAAACACTATGACCAAGTGGGAATTATCCCTGGGATGCAGGGGTGGTTCATCATACAAAAATTAATTAATGAGATGCACCACATTAACAAAATAAAGATGAAAAATAACTTGGTCATCTCAACATATGCAAGAACAGTACAAAATACAACATAATAAAAACTTGCATTATAAAAATTCTCAACAAGCCAGAAATATAAATAAAATACTTCAATATAATAAAGGCCATATACCAAAAGCCCACAGCTAACAACATGCTTAGTGGAGAAAATAATTCTTTCTGCTTCTATTCAGCATGCTACTGGAAGTCCTAGCCACAGCAAGTAGCCAAGAAAAGAAATTGGAAATGAAGAAGTACAATTGTACCTGTTTACAGACGTAATCTTAAATACAGAAAGACTTTTTTCAAAAAAAAAAAAATATTAGACTAATAATTCAATTCAGTAAAGTGGCAGGATACAAGTTGCAGGATACAAAGTTCCGGTCGACATTCTTGCAGCTATAATCTAAAAGACTATTAGAGGAAAGAAGAATTATTTTCTTATGGTTCTGGGCTCAGTTCATATGAGGCTGCGGATCACGGATCTCAGAGCATGGCGGCAGGAGGCAGAGAGGGAGAGCACATGAGCTGCACTCCTCACATCATGGAGGCCAGAAGCAAAAGAGCAAGCAGGAGGAGGAGGAACCATTTATATAATTCCCCAAGGCCACACCCACCTCTAGCCACACCCTCCCGGCTTGGGTCACCACCCAGTAAATCCATTACAATGGATTTCTCCACTGCTGGGATTGCAACCCTCATGACTCAATTCCATCAGCTCCAAACATTCATAAATGAGCTCTGTAAAGGACATTTTGTATCTACTATAACAATCCATGTACAAAAGCCAGTTGTGTTTCCATACTCTATCAATAAACAATCTGAAAAGGACACCAAGAAAACAACCCCATTTACAATAGCATCAAATAGCACAAAATACTTTGGGGGGAAAAAAAAGAAAAACAAATTTAACTAAGAAGTAGAAGCCAGGCGCATGCTTGTCATCCCAGTACTTGGGAGGCTGAGACAGAAGGATCTGGGTTCGCAGCCAGCCTCAGCTACCTAGTGAGGCACTCCACAACTTAGTGAGACCCTGTTTCAAAATAAAGAATACAAGTCAGGTGTAGTGGCACAAGCTTGTAATTCCAGCATTTGGGAGGCTGAAACCAGAAGATCTAGGTTCGTGGTCAGCCTCAGCTGCTTAGTGAGGCCCTCTGCAACTTAGTGAGACCCTGTTTCAAAATAAAGAATAAAAAATAGGACTGGGGGTGTAGATCAGAGGTAGAATGCCCCTGAATTCAACCCCCAGTGCCACAAAGCAAAGAAAAAAAAATTACAAAACATTGAAGAAAGAAATTGCCGGGCGTGGTGGCCCACGCTTGTAATCCCAGCATTCAGGAGGCTGAGACTGGAGGATCTAGGTTCGAGGCCAGCCTCAGCTACCTAGTGAGGCACTCCTCAACTTAGTGAGACTTGGTTTCAAAATAAAGAATAAAAAAATAGGGCTGGGGGTATAGCTCGGAGGTAGAATGCCCCTGAGTTCAATCCCCAGTACCGCAAAAAAAAAAAAAGAAAGAAATTAACAAAGACACAGACCCTGATCTCAAAGCTTGGAGATGGAGAGCAATTGTCTGTGATCACATCATCTCTCTCCACATACGCAGGCTCTCACCTCCGTGTACCCAACCCCACCGATCCCACGGCAGATGACACTAAAAGATGACAACAGAAAACTGCATCTTGCATCCAAGTTGGTCAACAGGTAAGTAACTTGTAGATGCATCCATCAATGGAACGTTATTCTGCACTAAAAAGACACGATCTCTTGAGTTATGAAAAGGCAGAGGAAATTTACGTATATGCTACTGAATGGTTCCGACTATATGACTTTCTAGAAAAGGCAGAACTACGGTGGCGACAGTTAAAAGGTCAACGGAGCATATTGTTATAAACGTGTTGTGCAGAGAATGATGGAAACTCAGTGAACGCTGAGGTGAAGCATGGACTTGAGCGATAATGATGCGCCAGTGGAGGTTCACCAGTTGCAGCAAATGACCAGTCTGATGGGGGATGTTGAGAATGCAGGGGACATGCCCGGGGGGAGGCAGTGGGGATCTGGGATACCGCTGCATCTTCTCAATTTTGCAGTGAAGCTAACAGGAAGCTAAAACTTCTCTAAAAAGCAAAGGTTTTTTTGTTTTGTTTTGTTTTGTTGTTGTTGTTGTTGTTGTTTTTGGTACTGGAAATCTAACCCAGGGACATTCTACCTGTGAGACATATACCCCCAGCCCTTTTTTAATTTTTTTTTTTTTATTTTGAAACAAAGTCTCCCTAAGTTGCTGAGGATCTCACTAAGTTGCTGAGGCTGCCCTCCAACCAGTGATCCTTCTATCTCGGCCTCCCATGTACTAGGATTATGCCCGGTAGTCTTTTTTTTTTAAGTTCAGTTAAAATGATGACACTGCTCCCCTCTGATATCTTTGGCTACAGCTACTGTTGATGACCGCTGGTCATAGAGCAATGGGGTCTCGTGAGAACATGGGAAAAACCCCGTACAACCAAGAAAAAGGCCCAACACCAAGGTCAGGACTCTTTCCTTTTTCCACGCAATTTTGGCTAAATGGTACAAGCCCTGGGCTCAAGAGTACAGTTCTCCACCCTCCTGTGAAGAGGGAGAAGGTCGCCTTGTTCCCACCTCTTAATTTCACCCAGTCCCCATAACTCCAAACTGCAACGGCACCTGTGAGTGACAGAGAGGTTTTCAAGGACTGACATCTTTTTTTCCAAATTACTTGGGGGCTAAGAAAGGGGGGGGGCATTTTCTCAACGCAGAGTGTAATTACAGCAGGACTGACCCTTTCTTTTTTGAGCTGGAAGTGTTCCCTTCTCTCAATAGACCTCTGAAAGCTGATGTTCAGCAGAGGAGGCTGGCGTCTCTGACATCACACAAGCCTGCTAATGGCGGTCCCAGAGGGAACACCTGGATCTCCTGGAATTCTGCTGGGAAAGCCGGCTAGCCCTCGTGTCTGAAGAAGGAGGCTCTCGAAACAGTATCTTCCCAGACCTCTCAGCCTTGATGTTCACAACCTTGCTGGTACTGAAACTTCTTCAAGCAAGCCAACTCTTTCCTTCTCTCTTGTTTGTTTTTTATTTCTGCAGTGAAATAACTGACTCTTTCTTATAATTTCTCCTTGGCAATGCTGCAATAGTGGACTTTTTCTCCCCCTCATTAAAGTCGCACTGGGTTGGATCAGAGGAAAGCTGATTTAAGGTCTCCCCCTTTGTAACCAAGCCCTGGTCTTTAATTGGGGTGCCTCCTGGAGGCATCCCTGTTGCTCGTGGCTGGAAGACATCTTCAGTTGGGTCATGAATTCTGAATTTTTTTTTTTACCTGAAGTCTTGAGCATTTCCTATGAACGAAAATTTAATATAATTGGTTTCAGAGCATCTCGGAGCCTTTTAATTACCCTCTGAAAGCTGCTTACCCAACAGCTTGCTATTAGGTTAAGCAGTGTCGGCATCTGCACTGTAAACACTAACAGGTTTACTACACTCTGCAAACTGACATTTGTCTTCTTTTTTTTTTCACTAAAGAACCTTCTTTGGGGGGTAGATCTCCAGCCAAGTGGACATGATGCCAACTGGAACACGTCCTTTCTTTTCTTTATTCCTCTCTATCTTGGAGCCTGGATATTTCGGATGCCATGAGGAAGCCGTAGGGTACCTTGGGATAATTCAGGAGCCCATTGCACAGCCAGCAGCTCTGGGTGGGGGGGCTCTCCTCTGGCATCTCACACCCACCATTTCACTACTCATTAGCCCCTTTTCCAGGGAGTGAACAAAAAGGAGATGGAATGCAAACCCATCCGTGTGCTCCCTGTTAACTGCTCTACTTAAAAGTTTACTTATAATCCCAGTACTTAGGAGACTGAGACAGGAGGATCGGGGTTCTCGGCCTGCCTCAGCTACTTAGTGAGGCCCTCTGCAACTTAGCAAGAAGTTGTTTCAAAATAAAAAATAGGACTCAGAGGTAGAACGCCTCTGGGTCCCCAGTACCGTAAAAAAAAAAAAACAGGCTGAGATGATTAATTAAGACAGAGTGACAAAGTTTGGGGATTATATGTACAACTCATTTGTTTGAATTCTTCCTTCCTCCTGAAATCACCTACAGCATAAAATGTAACTGGCCTCGGGACTAGGCTAAGGCCAGAGGAAAGGAGACCACGGCAAAGAACCGAGAAAAGGAAAACCGACCTCAAATTTCCTTTGCGAAGAATTCCAAATTTCGGGCGTGGTGGCTCACGCTTGTAATCCCAGTACTTGGGTGGTTGAGACAGGAGGATCCAGCCTCAGCTACTTAGTGAGGCTCTCCACAAGTTAGTGTGACCCTGTTTCAAAATAAAGAATAAGAAATAAGGCTGAGGGTGTAGCTCGGAGGTAGAATGCCCCTGAGTTCAATACCCAGTACTGCAAAAAAAAAGAATTCCAAACTTTATGTCATCTCATATTGCCTTTGAGAGGTGTTTAATTAAATTATAAAGTAGAGTATCCTGTGACTAGAAAAAATTATATATATATATACATATATATATATATACTGTTTCTTTGTTTATCTATTCTGCTTATAGAAACCCCACCACAGAGAAAGTTATACTTGCAGAAATAATAAATCTTAATAATACTATCAGGAAAGCTGACTTCTAATGATAGAGAATTTACACAAGATACTAAGCAAACATTGCAGCAAGCTAATCCAGGTTGTTAAATAAACAATTAATAGTGATCATGCAAGATAAAAACCCTCCAGGAAGAAGAAATAAAAGTTTGAGCTTTTCAAAGGGAATATTTACCTGCAGATAGAGAAAAATATATATTACATTTAAGGAAGTAGGCTATGTCTTCCTCTAGATAAAAAGATTCTTGTCTCACACTTTAATATTTGTTGGTTTATTCCGAACATTATTTTAATATTTCATCAGAAAATTCTTTTCCCTCTAAGCGTGTGGTTTTTCTATTATATCCAAGTATATACCCACGGCTGGAAGCCTTTATGGAAGGAATACATCTCTAATCTTTGAAAAACATGATAAGATATATAATTTACTGAAATTCACTTTATTATCAATTTTACAAGATAGCCAAGGTGTGAAATGAGGTCTCCCTACACGTATGATACAGGCTCAAATTTTGGAGTCATCTTGTCCGAAACTCAAGGATAAATCATCCACAGAAGGGAGAGAAACTGAGAGGCTGAACTAGGAGAGAAGTCGCCTGGCTTCTCACCTACCAGTTCATCCACCAGTAGTGAGATTCTGGGCCAAGCACTTCCCTCCCTACGCTTCTGCAACAGATGGCCTCAACATATCCTTCAACTCTTCATTTATAATCTATAAGATAAAGGGCCATGTCAGACCCGAGAAAAGCCCAATGGAGTTAAAGGAGCCCAAGTGCAAAGTTCAGCCAGGCACGGTGGTGCACGCCTATAATCCCAGTATTTGGGAAGCTGAGACAGGAGGATAGCAGGTTAGAGGACAGCTTCAGCAATGTTGCAAGACCCTCAGCACCCTAGTGAGTCCCCTGTTTCAAAACAAAAAAAAATTTTTTTTAAAAACTAGGGGAGGGGGGAGTTTGAGGATGTAGATATAGATATAGATATAGATATAGAAAGCTCCTAGCCGGGCATGGTGGTGCACGCTTGTAATCCCAGCATTTGAGAGGCTAAGACCGGAGGATCCGGGTTCCTGGCCAGCCTCAGCTACCTAGTGAGGCACTCCGCAACTTAGTGAGACCTGGTTTCAAAATAAAGAATGAAAAATAGGGCTGGGGGTGTAGCTCAGAGGTAGAATGTCCCTAAATTCAATCCCCAGTTCCGCAAAAAAAAAAAAGAAAGCTCCTGGGTTCAATCTCCAGGATCACACACACGAAAATAATAATAATAATTCAAAGTTCAGTTGAGGATATCTAGGTACCACAGGAGAAATACAGAGTTGGATACCTCTGATTAACTGGAGATGGGAGGAGAGCACACTCAGTCCGAAGCCTGGAGCTCAGTACTGCTGCTTTATGAATGCTATAATTTCACCTAGGTAGAACTCAGCCCTAAAACCTCTTTTGCAAAAGGGAAACACTTCATAAGCCAGAATACCAATCTAATAACCTACTCAAATGGGGATAGGTATTTCGAGAGGCCGCAGCGTTCCCCGTAGCTATTTAGAGTGGCTGCACCTGTGATTAAGGTGACTAGAGCCCTGAACCAGCCATCGGAGTGTCACCTGGGGAGGACCGAATTGGTTAGCGCTGAGCTAATGGCTGAGGGAAGAGGGGTAGCAAGTTGCATTTCTTTTTGTTTGTTTGTTTGTTTGTTTTTTGCGGTACTGGGGATGGAACTCAGGGGCATTCTACCTCCGAGCTATACCCCCAGCCCTATTTTTTATTCTTTATTTTGAAACTGGGTCTCACTAAGTTGCAGAGTGCCTCACTAGGTAGCTGAGGCTGGCCGCGAACCCGGATCCTCCGGTCTCAGCCTCCCAAATGCTGGGATTACAAGCGTGCGCCACCACGCCCGGCTAGCAAGTCGCATTTCTAAGGTCAGATTCAAGTGTTCTTAACCAAGGTCCTCAGGCTTAGGCCTGGGATTCAAGGGGCCTGAGACCCTGCTGAGATTGCACGGGAAACTGCATGCTGATTATGCCGGGGGGCATTTTTCTAAGAAGAGCATCACAGAACCCATGAGCTTCTCAAAGAAGTCTGTGATCAAGCCGGGCATGGTGGCGCACGCTTGTAATCCCAGCATTCGGGAGGCTGAGACCGGAGGATCCGGGTTCGAGGCCAGCCTCAGCTACTTAGTGAGGCCCTCTGCAACTTAGTGAGACCCTGTTTCCAAATAAAGAATAAAAATAGGGCTGGGGGTGTAGCTTGGAGGTAGAATGCCCCTGAGTTCAATCCCCAGTACCGCAAATAAATAAATAAATAAATAAATAAATAAATAAATAAATAAATAAATAACGATGGTATGCGTGCCGGGCGTGGTGGCACACGCTTGTAATCCCAGCATTCGGGAGGCTGAGATCGGAGGATCCTGGTTCGTGGCCAGCCTCAGCTACCTAGTGAGGCACTCTGCAACTTAGTGAGACCCGGTTTCAAAATAAAGAATAAAAAATAGGGCTGGGGGTATATCTCGGAAGTAGTATGCTCCTGGGTTCAATCCCCAGTACCGCAAAAAAAAAAAAAAAAAAGATGGTATGTGTGCATCACTATGGTATCCTGGCTTTAGTTCTTTAGGAAAAGATACCAAAGAGGAAAGAATATAAGAAACATAAGGAACTTTAAATAACAGAGAGAGAGAGAGAGAGATCTATAGAGTGCTGCTGGAAAGGGTTTAGGAGAGAGAGTTAGGGAGGGAAAGAGGGAGGACTGCAGAAGGAAAACAGTTCAAGTGACACTACGGCAATATGTGAAGGTTTTACTACTAATCTCGCTCACAGGGAGGCAGGAAGGGGTACAGAGTGGAATGTGGAGGGAAATACACAAAAGAACTGTGTGCGGGCATGTTTTTAACACATTCCACTTCATCACAATGTATAATGGCAATGCACCAATACAATAATTTTAAAGAAAAAGAAGAGACTCAAGTTAGAGAAGGAGGAGTCCACGGCATCCCCGAAGAGCCTGACCTCAGGAGCCAGAGCGGAATCACCGGCTGGAGATTCTCCAAGAAGGGTAAGTCGAGGGGAAGCGCCAGGTGGGATGCCACAGCACTGACGCCAAGGGTCCCTCCCTACAAGCTTCAGGTGCGTGGGCCAGCCACAGTGACTCGGGGGGTGAGCCCCCAAAGATGCCGCGCCCACATCCCGCCCAACAGCACAGCACATCCAAGTCTGCAGGGGACTCACAACCACCAAGGAGCCATCGACGTCCACTGAGCTCACACCCAGCCCCTCTGAGGGAGCCCCTCTGCCCCTCTATTTCCTCTTCCCCAGGCCCATCCTTTGATTTCTCTATGGGCAGAAGGGACCTCAGGGGAAGAGGGAATAGGCATTGGCCCCAGAAGCCGGGGAAACGCCGGAGCAGGACCTCACACAAGAGCTTTTGTGGGAGTAGACGGTTGGGTTAGCAGACTAAGGTGGCCGCTCGCATTTAAGTTTAATTAGCTAAAACCAAATAGAATTTAAAATTTACTTCTTTAGTGTGGAGATTCCTTAGAAAACTGGGAATGGATCCACCATATGATCCAGCTGTACCACTCCTGGGTATCCTTCCAAAGAGGTTGAAACCAGAGAACTACAGTGCTATATGTATACTCACATGCATAGCAGCACAATTCACAATAGCCAAATTATGGAGCCAACCCAGGGGTCCATCAACAGATGAATGGATTACAAAACTATGGGATAGCCACACAATGGAATTCTACTCAGCAATAAAGAAGAATAAAATAATGTCATTTGCAAGAAAATGGAAGGACCTGGAGAACATCGTGTTAAGTGAGATTAGCCCTAAGTCACAGAAAGTGAAGGGGCATATGTTTTCTCTAATACGTGCAAGCTAGGGAGTCACTGGGATACCAGAGGGACTCCAGATAATGGAGGAGAAACCTCAGTGGAGCCAGGGAGGGGGTCTAAGGGAACGGGAGAGGGAAGACTGAGGTTCGTTATTGGAAACACTAACATCGACTGTGTGTACATGTGTGAAAATCCCAATGTCGTTCTCAGTCCTCTGTATGGGAAGGGGGGAGACGGGGAGGTGGGGGGCACCAAGTGCTGTGTGCGTGTATGTCAATGTCAACGTGATTTACATTATGATGTGAGACCATAATGCACCAATAAAGCACATAGCAAATAAAAATAAAATGTCATCTAAGTATATATACATATATACATATAATTTTTTTAAATTCATTTCTTTAGTCACACGGGCCGCACTTCAAGTACCCAATGACCACACGTAGCTAGTAGCTCTTTTACTGGAGGACACATATTCAGAGCATTCGCAGCATCACAGGAAGTTCTTTTTTTTTTTTTTTTTTTTTTGGCGGTACTGGGGATTGAACTCAGGGGCATTCTACCTCTGAGCTACACCCCCAGCCCTATTTTTTATTCTTTATTTTGAAACCGAGTCTCACTAAGTTGCGGAGTGTCTCACTAAGTAGCTGAGGCTGGCTGAGAACTCGGATCCTCCGGGCTCAGCCTCCCAAAGGCTGGGATTACAAGCGTGCGCCACCACGCCCGGCAGGAAGTTCTTATTTAAATAATTCAGCACAAGCCAGGCATGGTGGCACAAACTTGTAATCCCAGTACTTGGGAGGCTGAGACTGGAGGATCACAGGTTTTCGGCCAGCCTCGGCTACTTAGTGAGGCCCTCTGCAACTTAGTGAGACCCTGTTTCAAAATAAAAAAAAATTTTTTAAATAGGGCTGGGGGTATAGCTCAGAGGTAGAATGCCCCTGAGTTCAATCCCCAGTACCGCAAAAAATAAATAAGCACTAAATTCCCCCCCCCCTTTTTTTTGTACTAGGGATTCAATCCAGAAGCGTTCTACCCCTGAGCCACACCCCAGCTGATTTATTTTATTTTATTTTATTTTATTTATTTTATTTTATTTTATTTTATTTTATTTTATTTTATTTTGAAGCGGGCTCTTACTAAGTTACCACGTGCCTGCCTCGAACTTTTGATCCTCCCATCTCAGCCTCCCAAATAAATACCAGGATTGCAGGCCTGTGCCACCACTGCCCGGCTTCAGCACCAAACCCTAAGATCCACCTCGTAGTTTCTCGGCGCCAGTGACGGAGAGAAAGAAATAGCTCGGCGTGAGCAGAAGCCACTCTCAAGAGTTCCCTGGAGGAGCTGGGGCTGAGGCCATTTCTTTCCGAAGCCAGGGGAGGACGAGGAGTAGGACGTGGGCCCAGGCCCGGATGGAGACCGGCGCAGGCTCCAGGGGACCGTCCGCCACAGGAAGGAGAGCCGAGGGCCGGACGGCAGGCAGCGAGGCCAGGAAGAGGCAGCGATGTGGAGGTCAGCCTCCGGAGGCCCGGCCTCGCGGGCACGACGGGGGTCGCTGCCGACACTCGCTGTCGTTTGTGCAATGCGTATTGTGTTTCCAGCTTTGCATCCAGAGGCTTCCATAAATTATTAAATGCAGACTCTTACATTTGCGCCAGGAGGCGGGTATTTTTAGCTCCGTGACACGAGGCTGCTGTGGTCAGGGAGTGGGGAACCTGCTCGAGGTCAGGCAGCGTGGGAGTGGGCGGCGGCGATTCCAACGCCAGGGCCAGCTGTCTTCACGGTCCTGTCTCGTTTCCCCTTCCCCATCCTCTAAACATCGTTCTTCTTAATTGGAGAAGGCTTTTGCCTTCTCCCTTTGCAGTACAAATTCACAATTTCCAAGGCATCGCTCCTGGAAACCCTTTTTTTTTTTTTTTTTTTTTTTTTTTTTTTGGAGAGGTACCAGGGATTGAAGAACCCAGGGGCATTCTACCTCTAAGCTACACCCTCAGCTCTTTTTATTTTGTTTTTGTTTTGAAACACTGTGTCTCTAGGCTGCTGAGAGTCTCCCTGCATTGCCAAGGCTGGTCTCCAACCTATGATCCTCCGTCTCAGCCTCTCAAGTAAGACTGGCCCTGTGCATGAACAAGAAGCATCTAAGATGAATAGATCGCAGAACTTTGGTGTGTACACACACTGGAACTTTACTCAGCCATAAAGAAGAGTCAAATCATGCCATTTGCAGGAAAATGGATGGAACTCAAGACTATTATGCTAGGCGAGATTAGCCAGTCTCCAAAAAAATGAATAGATGTATGTTTTCTCTTATATGTGGAAGCCAGAGAGATATTTGGAAGTAAGGGTGACAGCTGGCAGAAGAGCAGAGACTCCAATGGAGTGATTCAGGGGGTGGGGACGGGAGGGGGGACAGAGACATCAAGAGTGTAACAGTTGAGCTGGGCGTGGTGGCGCAGGCTCGTAATCCCAGTTCTTGGGAGGCTGAGATGAGAGGATCGCAGGTTTGCAGCCAGCCTCAGCTACTTAGTGAGGCCCTTCGCAACTTAGTGAGACCCTGTTTCAAAATAAAGTACTAAAAAAAAGGGCTGGGGGTGTGGCTTGGAGGTAGAATGCCCCTGAATTCAATCCTCAGTTCGGAGAAGGAGAGGAGGAGGAGAGGAGGGGGGAGGGAGGAGGAGGAAGAGAAGGAGGAGGAGGAGGAGGA